>CAJNOI010000772.1:0-26653 GCA_905250115.1 Adineta steineri | reverse complement strand
GAATCAAGTATAGATGGATCACATTGTTCATCAACACTCGAAAGCAATAGTAGACGAACAATATCAACATAACCAACACTAGCTGCTGTATGTAATGGAGTTTGTCCATAACGATTAACAATATTCGGGTCAGCTTGTTGTTCACGTTCATCCGATACAAGTAATTGAACAATATGTGGACTATTTCGTTTTATTGCTAAATGTAATGGTGTCATTTGATCACGATCTTTAAAATTTGGATCACATTTGTTGCTTGAAAGTAAGAGATTAACGAGATTTTCATTTCCAAAATCAATTGCATAATGTAATGCATTTCTTCCATGTTTATCAACTTCATTGATATCTAGAAGAAAAAAAGGACAATATTTTGAATTAAAACTAATCATAATTATATCTTACAATCATCAGCACCACCATTGAGCAAAGCTTGACAGATTTGATAATTAAGTTGTGGATTTTGATTACCACTCAGAACAGCTTTAATTAATGGTGTCCGTTGATCATTATCAACAGCATCAAGTTTTGCACGGTGTGCAATAAGATATTTTACTATCTCTAGATGTCCTCTGACAACAGCTAAATGTAATGGAGTCTATGAAAACAAAAGAAAATATTAAAAAACAAAAAAAATATTTTCATACCCGTTCCTGTGAATCTTTAATATTAACTTGTCCTGATCGTGCAAGTTTTGTAACTTTATCAATATTTCCTTCCCATGATGCTTTATGTAATTTATTTTTTTCAAGTTCTTTAGGAATAATATGATATGAAGCAAGATTTTCAAGCGATGCACTAGTACGAACGTTATTTGGTGTTCGATTTTGATTGTCCTGAAGTGATGGTTGAGAAGTATGAAACGATGAACTTTTCGATGTTGAACCACTTCGAAATATACGTGAAAGAAATTTTGCCATCTTGCAAATTTTCTCTATAGCATCTGAAAAACATCAATATTTATAAAAGAAAAATTTTAATTTCTAAATTTTATATTTATATACAAGACTAAGAACGTAATAGGTATGCTTTCAATAAACCAAAAGAATTTTTTGTTAATCATTTGTTTATGTATTTTTCTTGTTGAATCGTTGAATCAAATGCATTCTCTACTTCTTCTTTTTCTTTTTTTCTCTCTGTCAGATTAAAGCAGCATGAGCAATAGAGAAGCATAACGGTTACTCTTGACAACCCCTTACAGAAAGGAAAAAAGAAAAAAAAAGAATAATGAAAGAGAAAAGTAAGAATGTGAGCAATCGTTTTACCTTTATCTTGTAACATCACATATATGTGAACTATTTCTTTTCTTTCTTTTCTTGTCGTTGCTGTTATTGTTGTTAAAGAACAAAAACTAAAATGAATTCATCATTGATGGTGTCTGTGTTTGTGAATTATCGTAGAGAAGGTGTACAATTACGTTTAAAAGTATGAAGAAAAAAAATTCAAGAAGAGTCTGTTTCAATCAGATTAAAAACATTAGAATTATAATCAAGTTTTAATTCGTGAGTAAAATAGTCATAAAATAAGAACATATTCAATCATATTTTTACACAATATAATTCATTATATTTAATCTGACAAAAAGTGTTATTTACTGATGAATACGATTTCTGATAATAATATTTACGATTTTAATTGTTTACATCAAAGTGAAAAGAATGAAGATCTTGAACAAAGTGGTAAATAAAATAATATTTTCAAAAATCACTTAAGCATACCGAGAATTCTTTTTACGGGTCATCATCATTTTAACAATATAGTATTTGAATACTTTGAAATTATGCCTGAGAATATAAATATTCATATGTCTGTTGATATATGTCAGTGCATCTATAGCATTTAATAATAAACATTATGTATTATTTTCTTAGCCATTTATAACTGATGGCTTGCAGTCTAATGGATGTTTGCTAAAGAGAGTTCGATCTGTCCTCTTCTTTAAGACAAAAAAATGCCTGGATAGTCGCATACCTTTCTAAGTATGTTTGTGCATTTCATATCATAAAAATTACAAGATTCGGATTCAAGTTCTTTCCTAATCAGAACATGATGAAAGTAGTGCTCATAAATCGACAAAAAATAGGGTAACAGAAACAGACATTTGTGTTTCTCACTCAACTTTGAAAACAAGGCTCGAAAATAATGTAAAAATTACCGTCTTGAAAGTGTGGGTGTGAGAGAATGAATTCAATACACGCGCCCACAACCTTCAATCAAGAACAAGCTTCTATATTTATGGTTCATCAATGTATGATAGACATTCTTCTCTGTTTATCACATACATCCGAAGCATGTGCTACAATGAATCAATGGTATACTACTGATTGATTTTTATTCTGTTTGATCAATCAAGTATTTCGATCAAGTGATATTTAAATTGCGATATTTTCTAATGGATCTCTATGTAAAACTTGATAATCTCTATCAACAGACCTATACATTATATTATCAACTAAATGCAGAAAAAATCCATCGTGGTCGAATGATGATAAAAACTGAATTTGACTATTTCAGTTTACTTCAAGGAAATATTATAATTAATAAATACATTTTTATCTACAACTAAATTATTACAAATAGCTCTTCTTTTCACAGATACATCTATTAACATTAATGATCATATTCCAATTGTAATTTGTATTGAGATAAAACCATCTGTTTAATATAAACGACCTTACACAAATATAGTCACGAATTTCTCAACATTTCGAAATGAAGAAGAATTTATATTTTCTATGGTTACTGTATTTCGTATTCCATCAATTGAAATATTTGATTCAATGAATCACATTCCTGATACCTACTTAAAAGTGACTAATCAAAAAGAGATTGTTTTGTGTTAAACACACAGTGTTGTTCTGATGTCGACTAGCACATTTTATCTATTATACTGAAATATAAAGGAAGGAACGTGTAAAACAAAAAAAATTTAAAGTACTTTTTGTATTATATCAGGAATAAATAAGTATGATTCACATGTGATCAGTTACAAAATTTGATAATCATTTGTTTTATAAAAAGAAAATATATGATTCATATGGTCCTAAAGTATCAATAAATTAATTGAGAAGCCCACTAAAATATCTTTTTATTTTAAATAATCGGATTATTTTTTAAAATATTTGTTGAAGATCGTATGACAATGATGACATAAAGGTTCGTGCTATAAAAGCAGATATGCCCAAAACAAAGAACAGTTCATTACAACATGTTGAAACTAGTGTGTATCATTCTTGTTTTAGTCTTCGTGGCTGTCAACAGTCATCCTCGTAAGTCTGCGATAGATTTTATTGAAAAATTGATATAATATGCACTAACTGTTGTTTCTAGATGGTGGTCGTAAACCTGGGCATGGAGGACACCATGGATCACATCGTCCTGAACATGGTTCAATCGAGTAAGTTCATGTTGCTAATTGTTTTGTTTCACATTTGGTTATTTTGATCTGCATAGATGCGGAGAACATGGCAAACATCTAGGTCACCCAGGAAAACATCCAAATCGTCCATGTCATCATGGACCACATACTTTTCGTCCAACAAGCTCTACATTAGCGTAAGACATCAGACATCTTTGATTTGAAATAGTCTAAAAAGCATGCTCCCTCTGTGTTTTTACAGAGCAACTCAAGAACCAGCAGCAACTCAGCGATTATAGCAGCTCAGGAGAGGATAATTAAATGATGTTTTAAAACCAACAACTCTGATGATAAATATCATATTTCTATCAACTATATCTTTGTCATTCTTAGTTTTTATCATATAATAAATAAAAAGTTGATATAAAAATAATTCTAGTACTTACACGCACTCACAAAATTAAATCATAATAAGAAACAATATTTTTATTTATTTTCAGCAGTAATGAAACTACAAAATTCATACGAATTTGATTGAATGAATGTTTGAAAAAGAGAGAAAAACTAAGAATATTACTTTACTAGAATGATAATCGTTGTGTAAACCTTGTTAAATTACTATATTTTCCTTTCAATATACAAAACGATGAAGACTTATAAAATGTGAATGCTAGTTGTTTATGTAAGAAATGAAATCGTTTGCATATTGAAATACAAAGCTAGAGAGAAACGATGTTTGTATAAGTTTTTGTTATAGTAAAATATATTGTTCGTTGGAGTTTTTCGATGTCTGATTATTATTTAGTAATATTTTTTGTACTTTTTCTCTCTTGTGGCAATGAATTTACTCAAAAGTCTGAAGTCAGAGAAAATTAGTTCATATTTTCCTACACTGACGTACAATAAAACTAATGTGAAAATAATCTGAATCAGTAAATTTGCTAGAATTATAGAAGTTTTGTATCGATTTCTTTTATATTGTAATAAAGATAGTGAGTCCATGATAGGATATGATGTATTCATCAGATTATCGTGAGCGTAAGCAAAGATATGAATCAATATTGTATACTTTGTTAGTATTCAGTTACTGTGAAGATATATTAGAAAGCCTACTTTTTCGTATAAATATATGTTATCAATTAGAATAACACAGGCTCAAACTATCGATTCAATCGCTAAATAATTTAGGAAAAATATCCATCATTTATAACGACGATCTCATCCATATTTTCAAGATGGAGATTTTCCAGTTACTTCAATGATTGTTTACTCAACAAAACTATAAACTATTCATTTTTCTAACAATAAAATGAAGATATAGATAAATACAGAAATTTCGCATTATGTTGACACAAGATAATTTATATATGACATATAATAAAACACTTTTCAGTCTATCTTTAAATGTGAATAGTTATTCTAGCAATATCATATTAATAGAATGACATCTTTTTTTTCTTCTTCTTAAATCGTTGAATCAAATGCATTTTGTTTCTTTTTTCTTCTTGTCAGATTATAGCAGCATGAGTAACATAGCAGCATAATGGTCACTCTTGACAACCCTTTACAGGAAGAAAAAAGAAAAAAAAAAAGAATAATAATAAAAGAGAAAGGTAAGCATGTGAGCATTGATTTTACCTTTTATCTTTTAACATCATATATATGTATGTGAACTATTTTTTTTTCTTTCTTTTCTTGTCGTCATTCCTATTAAAGAACAAAAATTAAGATGAATTCATCATCGATGACGTCTGCCCTTGCGGATTATCATAAAAAACGTGTACAATTACGTTCAAAAATATTAAAAAGTGAAGAAGAACGTATTCAACTTGAGCAAAAATTACAATCATTATCGAGTATTGATTCACGATTAAAACAACGAGAACAAGTTGATCATATTCAATCCTATTTTACACAACTTAATCAAGAATCTCAACGCGCTGAACAACGTAATTTACAATTATTAAATGATATTACACAAGCAGAACGTAATTTAATTCAATTACGTATGGATGCAGAACATTTAATACGTTTAAAATCAGATTATTCACAACATTTAGAAACAAATTATCCTAATTGGGAAAAATCTGTATCAAATGAAGCAAATAAAACTACTAAAAATAATATTTATGATTTTAGTCGTTTTCCTCAACAGCAAAATAGTAAAAAAATCTATATAATTAAATATATCTATGTATAATTTCTTGTTATTTAGTATCATCTATTCATTCGGCACATGAAGCTGATTCTTCTATATTATTTAAACGACATGAAGATCATTTAAAAGTTGATATAGATCACAGAAATTCCCAACATGATGAACAATCATTATCAGAATCAACATCGAATACATTTTCTCGTTCAAAACGAACTGGTTCACTTCGTATGGAATTAAATCGTTCTGGTCTTTATTTTCTACTTGATTTTATTGAAAAAGAATTAATCGATACAATTGATAAAAAAAAATTCTATCATCATGATCCACCAACAATTACACAAAAACGTACAATACTTGATATAGCTAATGAACAAAAACAATTTGCATTAAAAGATCTTGATCCAACAACAACATCGATGGTTATACTTGATCAATTACCATCAACAATACGTCGTACAACTGTTAATCAATGTTTATTAACTGAAGATATACTTTCATCGAATATTATAGATTTAGATAAAGATGTTATAACAAAAATGTTACCGGAACAAGATCGTTCATTATGGACAAGATTAATTGATCATTTTACACGATTATTAAAATTTCATATAATGAATTCACAAACATTAGCAAATAAATTTGCACCAATATTATTACCAAATAATGTTTTTTATTTACATGATAAAGCTAAAGATCTTATCAAACATATTGTCGAAAAACTTGTTGGAACACAACAATCAAGTTCAGAAGATGAAATAACAGATAGAAAACAATCTCTAGAAAATATTATTAAAACAACTACAGCAGCATCATCATCTTCATGGTTAGATAAATTAACATCTGGTAAAGGTATTGATGATAATGATGATACATCATCAGCATCAACAACAACACCAAAGAAAAATATTAAATCAGCTAATTCAACACCAAGAGGAAACATATATCAAGATGATAGTGATCTAGATTTTTATAGTTAATTGATTATTTTCTAGAATAGATAGTGTTGTATTTTTAGTAAGAAAATAAATGTTTCGTTCTTATTTACATAATTTCAGAAGTTGATTAATTGAGGAAAAAAACAATTTATCGATCTATTTATAATAAATATTCTATACATGAATTCAATGTTTGGTTGAATATATTTCTAGATGAATATTGAATTAGTCAAGTTTACAGTATGTAAATATGTATCAAATATACTTCAACTCAACAAAAAATTCGGATGATACAACTTTAATTTTTTTTCTGCACAACAACGAATTACACTATTTTAGTTATTATATGAGGATGTAATTCTATGGTAGGAAACAAGATTTTATCTATGAATAAAGATATAGTTTAGTTATCTACAGTGTGTTAGATTTTTTTCGTATTAAAAGTGCGAAATGTTTGAAAACAATTATTGATTGAATTGATCAATATCAAATTTTTTCCCAGTTTCGCTTTTATACAGAAGACTCTATTATAAATAAATTCTCATCCATTCGAAATGAAATTAAAGTATAGAAATAATAATTAAGGATGAATGACATCTATATATGTAATATAAGATGTCTATGGATTGGTTATTCTAAGTCTCAAATAGTATAGTGGGTAATTTTTCTTGCTCCCGATATGGAATAAAAAATGGGCGTTACTGAGAAAATCTCCACAATTTTTCATATATTACTATCTGAACAATTGAATATTACATTTGCTAAAATACACTAACAGTTTTCTGATGTTATTCGACAATATATATTTTTATTTTAGATATATATCGAAAGATGGATGATGATCATGATGCATTATTTGATGAAAATTCGCTATCTGATAGTGGAATTGATGTAACAGCAGATGATGATATAGCTGAAGAAACTATAGTTGATCAAATTTTTGATGAAAAATTAGAAGCTGAACTTGAAGAAGGAAATAAAATTGCATCTGAACCTGCAGAAGCTCCTTTACCTGAAGATGAAGAAACAGATTCGAGTGATAGTGGTGTTAATGAAAGTATTACTTCGGATATTGATCAAAGAGATTCACATAATCCTCCACGTGATGTACAGGTTAGTAATCTATTTGAAAGTTATATTTATATATTTTGATTAGTAGATGTTTACAAATCTTGGACGTAGTAAACATAGAAGAAAAGTAGTTGATGGAAGAGATTCTCCAAATCCTCCATGTATTGCACAAGTTAATAAACTATTTGAATGATATATTTATATATGATTATATATTTTGAATAGTAGATGATTACAAGTCCTAGTTCTGGACGTGGTCGATTTGGAAAGAAAGCGCTTGATGAAAATAATCAAGAATTACCACCACCTAGTATCACTTCTTTTAAGCAAGAAGATTATTATTCAAAACCTGCACGAATCGCAAGACTACCAGTGAGATTACAAATAAATATAATCTTTGTTTATATATATATTACATCTTTTGGTCTTATTTAGCCTTCATACTATCGAAATCGACAAGATCCATCAGTAGCGGTATGTACATTTAAAGATAACATATATTCTTTGATTCTTAAAGATTCATAGTACTACTTATATATTGATAGAATTCAGTTGAATGACAAATTTTATATTCGATGACAAATTGAGAGTTTTTTTATTTTAGAATGTACGTCGCACACGTTTCGCAGAGTCTCCATTAATTAATTTTCAAGCAACATTTAATCAAATATTAATTATTGTAGATCAAGATGATTTAGAAGATAAAAGCTACCTGCATGCATGTAAATGTCTACAAGAACAATTGCCTGACGATATTAAACTTGATTTAAAAAAACCTCATTATGATATTTGGAGTTTTGGTTTATATATCTATAAAATAGATTTCGAACACCCTTTGAGTTTCGATCTTCTCAAGATTTCTCCTCAACAAACTGATAATGAAGAAAAACGTCCATACTGGTTTACGTTTAAACGGAAGCCTACGTTTCAAGATTCTATTATACGTGAAAAAGTTTCAAAAAAACCTGATGAACGTCCTGGAACATGTGTTAGACTTAGTCGTTCAATATATTCAGATCTATCTTATGGTGCACTAACATCAATGAACTATTTTTATGTTTCTGATGATTATATAATTCGTAAGAAAAGTATATGGTCATTACTTTTTCATGAAGAACGTCTTGAAATTCACACAAATTCATTTGAAAAATTATCTAATGATACAGATCCAATAATGAAACAAATAAAATATAGAATATCGCCCGATATTATTGATCGTGCAGCTATTATTCATTTGTGGAATGATGGGTTTAGTTTATTTTTGAATATGAAAGGAAATGTTCATGAGTTCAATCGAGAACGCAAACCAAAATATGCGGACGATGGAGAGAGAATATGGTTTAAACGACAAGGAAAACGTGATCGTAAAATAATGCCTTCATTTTCAACGATTCGTTTACGAATACGACTTAAAAATACCGAATCAATAACTGAATGTCTTGAAAAAGACGGAAAAATAGTAAAAGATATGTCTGATAATGATAAAGACAAAATTTTAAAAGATACTACTGCTGAATTACTGAAACAAATACGAGAAACATTTAGAAATTTATTAGATTTTTTTTATAACAATCGTATTCATGTTTGTTTTGGTTCAATAAAAACAAAAAATATATCTTTACAACAAATAGAAACCCTTAACAACCACATGTTTCCAACATTTATTCAATCATATTCATGGGCTATGTTATGTAGTATTGGTTTTCGTGTACAAGTTCAATTATATCGTTCACAACAATCTATTAATCAATTACATGAATATTCCAAAGTGGTGTATGAAGACGAAAACGAACAAGAGATTGACAATCGTTTTTATAGTTTATGTATTTATCTACATCGTCGTACGTCAGAATATTTTTTTCTTGATTTTAATACAGAAATTCAAATTGGTATTGATATCTATAAAGCCAAACATCAACAATACAAAGCCAATAAACGTCCAGTACCTATATTTAACAAGTCATGTACATCAACAGCTTATGTTCCATCTATAGTTTTAACACCAACAACAATAAAAATTCGTCCATTAAAATTATGTAAATTAAATCGTGTTCTTCGTGAAAAAGAATTTGGTGGTGTTTTAAATTTTGCTCTGGTTGAATTACGTGATGAAGCTCAACGTTTACTTTTTCCATCTGTATTTCGATCATTGAAAGATCAAATATTAGAATATTTAAAAGATGGATTTGATTTAACATCAACAAGAAAATATAAATATCTACATCATTCTCAAAGTCAAATAAAAACTAAGCAATTTTGGTTTTATTATCACAATAAAGAAGAGAAACGTCTTTCACATGAAGATGCTTATACTTGGATGGGGAATTTTGACAAAGAGCGTATTGTGGCTAAACATGCTGCACGTATTGCTCTGTGTTTTACAAGTACAGATGCAACAATTCAGGTTAGAAATTATATTATTAACATAATCTCTAACGTGTACTCTCAGAATGAAACTTTTTTTTTATCGAGATGAAAGATCGTAATAATTTATAGCTATTCCTAAGAATTACAATCAATAAAACTGAAACTGAGGGCGTGGGTGAGTTCTCAGGAAAGTTGTACATCCACATCCATGAAGTTCAAGTCGATAAGTTCTAACCTTTACATTTATTCAGCTATTTTATTATTAATTTTTAGAAAGAGAAAAGTTTATGATTATTACTCTATTTTAGATTAAGGCAGAAACAGTCACCTATGTTCGTGATATAAAAGATCCAACAGGTGAATATACATTTACTGATGGTGTTGGAACAATTTCAACACAACTTCGTGATGAGGTATGATAATTATTTTGTTAAATACCCTATTTTCAAATTATATATCATAGATCAAAGACTTCTTAGATCCTTATGGTAACCGTCGCAGCTTTAGCGTTTTACAAATTCGATACGGCGGTTGTAAAGGAACTCTTTCTGTGGATTCAAGACTTGATGGACAACGATATCAATTGCAAATTCGAGATTCAATGAATAAATTTACTACTGATCATGATATACTTGAATTATGTAAATTATCAGCACCGCGTATGTATTATTCTTTAAAAGATAAGATCAGTCATCTCTACGACTTTTCTATCAATCTTATGATTAAAATAATATTTTATATGAATATTTAGGTCCTCTGTTTCTGAATCGACAAGATATTGTGTTACTTGAAAGTCGTGATATACCTCATGTAAATTTTCTTAATCTTCAAAACGAACATCATTTTTGGCTTGTCTGTGCATTATTAAAACCAGAAAATGCTTATAAATTATTACAAGAAAAACTATTACCTGTATTCAAACTTCGTAAAATAGCTCGAAATATAAATATTGTTGAAGAGCCGTTTTTTATTAAATTAATAATAACATGCGCATTTAATATTATACGTGAATTATTGGATAGAACAAGAATATATATATCCGATGAAGATGCTAGAAATATGTTTGGTATTGTTGACGAATATGGTGTACTTGAAAACGAGCAAGTATTTATTCAATATTCACCGATGCGTCAAAATAAATTATATTTTTCCAAAGAAGAAGAAGAAAACGATATTCAACCTAGAGTTATAACCGGAAAAGTTATTGTTACAAAAAATCCATGTCATCATCCAGGTGATTTAAGAGTATTTGATGCTGTTGACCATAAGAAGTTACACGATCTAGTAGATGTCATAGTTTTTCCACAAAAAGGCCCTCGGCCACATCCAAATCAAATATCTGGATCTGATTTAGATGGTTAGTTATTAAATAGAGAAGATTTTTTTAAATTCTTTATTATTTAGGAGATGAATATGTTGTTATATGGCTTAAAGATTTAATACCAACAACACCTAATGTAGATGCATATAAGTATGATTCTCAAGAAGACCCACCTAAAATGAATCGACCAATAACTCGAGATGATATTAATCAAATTGTTATGGAAGTTAGTGAACAAGATTGTCTTGGAAGTTTATCAAATATTCATTTAGCTTATGCTGATAAAGAAAAAGAAGGTATTAAATCTGAAGTATGTACAAATTTAGCTGGATGGATTTCGCAAGAAGTTGATGCAGCGAAAACTGGTAAACATCCATTAACAGAAGAACAAATTGTTGAACTTAGAGAGAATTTTGGAACAAAATGGCCCGATTTTATGAAAGCTCGAGGAAAAAAAGACTACTATCCATCAGAACGTATTCTTGGTAAGTATTCAATAGTTTATTAACGAAGACGTAGCCATAATTGATGACATTTAAAACGTTTTATTTCTATTTTCAATATCGAATTAGAGGAAACAATATCATAATCTATTTTAGCCTGTAAAAATCGAGGGTGATTTTGTTTTCATGACGGATTGTTAGCTTTATATTGGATACAAACTAATATCTATATATAGATCAAAAAAAGTACTATAATTATTTTTGTATATCGACATTTTGAAACGAAACAAATATTTTCCTATTAAGATGACAGATTGCTTAAAAGCTTTTCTCAATAGCTTTATGTGATACATTCTGTTTTATAGAAGAAATCGAGGAACATGATTATAACATCATAAGATAAAAATTATATTTTAGGTAAATTATATCGTTCAGCGCGTCGTGCTGCAAATGGTTGGGTTCGAGCAATAAGTAATTATGGTAATGCACGTCATATACAAGAAGCTCTGACATTAACTTCTGATCCTAATAAAAAGGATCAAGAAAACGATGAAACTATTATTAGAATGGATATCTCACCAAATTATACGCAAACACTTGATCCATATATAAAACATAAAGATTATCAACATTATCTTCCTGAGATAAAACGTTTATATCGAATTTATCAAAGTGAAATACTTGAAATAATAAGTCTATATCGATTTCACGATGAGATTGATCTTCTCTGTCGTTGCGATTCTATGGATACATCAGGTGGTAAAAAAGGTGGTATTGAAGATTCCGCTGCAATAGAAGTAAAAAATTTAATTCAAAGAACTATCCGAGCATTTTTCGCTGAATTCGATGAGCGACGTGATAAATACAAATGCTGTACAGTTAGAATTGACCCAACTTCTTCTCGTAGAAAAACAATCGATTGTAACACCTGCAAAAGCAAAAAACAAGCTAAAGCAGCGTGTGCTTATATTTATACTTATGAAAAAAGCAATCGACTACCACCAAAATCTACTCAACGTGTACTAAGTTATCCTTGGCTTTTTGCCAAATATCTTATTGGATTAAGATACCTTAATAGACCAGAAGGTTTCGCTGATCAATCAGATAATATTATGCTTCAAGCATGTGTCTCATATCTTAATGAATTTAACCCAAGATTTAAAGTATTTGTTTCAACAAACTCACTGAATATTCAATTCGCTGATTTACATTATGAAGAAGTCAAAGAAAAACCATCAAGTCTATTATTAAGGACTAAAAGATCAGACGAGAAAACTTGTTCTGTTTCATTACTTCGTATTTTGTTTATTGAAATTTTAAATGATTGGTTCATAAAACAAAAAATATTTGGTAACGAATGCAAAGAAACTGATCAAAAACCTTTAATACCTGAGTCTATTTGGCAAGAATTAGTTATACATTTTCTCACTGGCACATATCAATCAGATGTCAGAGTTTCATCGTTCTCAAAATATCAAAATTCAATCATGGAACAATATAGTCAGAGAATTAAAAACTATTGTCAAGACTGGTCAAATACCGAATCTATAGAATTATATGAGATGTTTGGCGAATTGCATTCACTTATTATAGAACATACTAAAAGAACAAAATCAACACTATGGTCATATCTAGATGAATATATTATATTGGCTTTACAATGTATTGGAATTGAAAAGCAACTGACTGATAAATGGATCTTCCTAAAAGATTCTACTTAATATCGATTGCAATTTATAACAAAGTTGATGACAGATATTTTTTCTACATATGGTGATCTCATTCCCATCAAAATTATGTGATTATTTTATATCATTTTTGTTGTGTATTAATTTTAAACAGTTGTCTAAGTGATAAAATCAAGTGTGATGTTATTTTACTAAAAAAGGAAGTAATAATATTCATTACTGGTGTTTTTTCTTTATGTAAGTTATTATTATTTCATTTATCGAACTACATTTTCTCAGAACTCAGACGACATATCCATCTGTTACCCTTAAAATCACTATATGACAATGAATCGCTAGTTTTTTTATATCAAAGAACATTGACTTTATTATTTTTACTTCAGAACATAATTCCCTTGATAGAATGATAAAATTGATCTTATTTATACTCTCTTGAAAAAATCTCTCAACTTATTTTTTTTGTATACGTTAATAAAAGTCAAAAGTATGTGAATCTACTTTAAAAGTAAGATATATTTTTTGTTTGCTTTTTTCGTGATATATAAATGATTTATTGAGTTATTGTTCTTTTCTTTCGAACTTCAACATATAAGCACGTTTTTATTTGAATATTTCATATAATAAAAAAGATAGAGGAAAGATAACAACAGAATATACTTTGTATTTGTTTGTTGAAGGTCTAATTTAGAAAAGAAAAGAACTAGGCTTATGCCCATTGAAATAAATCATAAAATATAATTTTCTTTTGTTTTTCTAGATTCTATTTTCGATGGTGCTAGAAGTGAATATATTGTTAATCGCTTCTAATCATCATTGTTTTAACAATGCTAACAGATGAATGGCTTATCTTAGCTTATATTATGATTTTTACTTCTGTAATTTTATGTGGTTTTTTACCGATGACATTTCGACTTGTTAATGCACGTCGACGTTTTCATCGTTATGATCTTGAACGTCAAGCTATTGAATATTCTTGTCCACATGCATTTTTAACTTCCGAATCAATCTATAGTGATGTACAATTGGATATTTCTGATCTACACAATGACACTCATCTAGATTTTCAAAGAATTGATTCTAATGAACAATCCATAACCCCCGTTACAGAATTACCATTTATTGATGATTCACCGGTTTAAATAGTTCTTCCGGTTGCACAAGAGCACCTATATATACAAGTGTTTTTTCTTTTTTTCTATATGGTTGAATGAGTTTTATTGTTGTTTGTTCTTATATTTTTATTTGTTTTTGTTTTGCTTCTGTGTCTGGAACAAATTTTTTGTGCAGATATATCTGAATGAAAAATATATATGATTTTATAATATGAAAAGTACTGATCAATTAAACCGCAAAGCAATGTGACTTTTGTCTAAAATACCATTGAGAATTTGATGCACTCTACTTTGATCGAAACTAAAAATGTCGAAAAAAGGACGTGGTAGGTAGCGTCATTTTTTCGACATTTGTACTATTCGACATTTTTTACTTTCGATCAAAGTAGGGTAAACCGAGAATTTTATCGAAAAGAAATCAAACTTGATTTTCTTCAATAAGTTTCACATAGGAATAAAAACTAGTTCTATCATAATCCTTATGTTCACTTCTCATTAAAGTTACGCGTTTTCGAAATTGGATTTCCCAATATCAACTATTTTAGATTAAATCAAATGATTGAAATTAATATCAATTTATTACTATCTTTGTTTTGGTTAGCTATATCAGTTGCAGTACTGATACCAGGTTTATGGTTATTATTTGATGGCAAAACAAGTATCACAATCATTAATATTATTCTTCAACGTTTTTATCTTTTTGGTAAATTAAAAAATGAGAAACAAATTTTAACTGATGTACCTAAATCATATTTTCGTCATTTTTATATAATTGGTCTTCTAATCAACATAGTTTTATTTCTCTTCTATCGATCATCATATGTATTATTTATAATTTTTATATGTCATATGTTTCGACGTTTATATGAATGTATTTATATTCATCGTTTTAGTCAAAATGCATCAATGAGTTTTCTTCATTATCTTATTGGAATCATTCATTATCCATTAGTTGGTTTAACTATAATTACTGATGATAAATATAGTTCAAAAAATATTTCTATAATAAATTATTGTTTAGCATTATTATTATTTCTTAATGCTAGTTATATTCAATATCGTGTTCATTTAACATTAGCACAAAATCGTCGTAAAGAAAATGAAAATTATCCTATACCAAATGGTTATTGGGCATTTGAATATTTTTCTTGTCCAAATTATATTGCTGAAATATTTATATATATTTCATTTTTATTTCTCAGTCATCGAACATTATGTTTCCTGTCATTAACAATATGGGTTATTGTCAACCAATGTTTATCAGCATTACTAACTCATCGTTGGTATTGTCAACATTACCAACAACTATATCCATCGAAAAGGTGTGCAATCATACCATTTATTCTATAACACTCAGTGACATCTATAAAATTCATATTTTTATTGCTCTTGTTGAACATTATATCCATAGTAACATATTTCTTCCATAGATTTTTTTCTGTATGAAATAAAGTATTTATCTAAATACATATATAAATGGCTGTTGCTTCAAGTGAATTATCCAATGTTCGTTCATCTGTCATATTTGAAATATTTCTAACTATAAATCGTTGGTGTTTATTAGTTTGGTTACTTATTGAATCTCTTAGTTTTGTTTATAAAAATGCAACAATTATATATCCTAATCAAGGTTATTTCGCTGGCGAAGTAATCTTAATGCTTGCTGTATTTTTTGTCGATCTATTTCGTATATTACTTGGATCAATATCAAATCGAACTGAAAGTATTCTTCTTTCCGCATTTACGATTATATTAACAATTGCCGTCTTTTTTGGATATTTATATTTTATCTTATGGCAATTATTTGTTATACGAGCAGAATTAATTATGACAATAATTGCATTAATTTTTACTGGAAGTGAAATCATATTTTTAATTTTATGTATTGTATTTTTTGCACGACCATCACCCATACCAACAATTTATCGGCATTTACCATATCAAGCATCGCTATAACGTTTTTAATAAATATTGCATCTTCGTTCTTTTTTTCTATTGTAGAATAATAATGAATGTTTTAAGGATATAAAAACATTCTTTTTATTAAATATTTCATAAATTATGAAATAAAAAAAAGAAAATTCGTCATTTTTATCCAATGTCATGACATATTAAATGATGATTGTAATTATTAACTAGTCATTTTCCTCATATCCGAGATAAATCTATATACAGATTCGAAGCTAAATATTTCGCGTTAGCGGAATTATAGTGATTGATGTTTCATTCCATCTACGCAGGCGACAATTAAATTATTTGATAGTAAATAACATAGTACATGAAAATGTCTAGTATTTAGTCAAAATCTTTTGTATATCAAATCAGAGGGAGTAAGAAAAGAAACTTCTTTATAAATAAATAATATTTATATCAATTAACTTAACGATAAAAACGGAAGGAAAGAAATTGACTCGATTGGCGCGAGTAATTTTCTGTTAGTTGACTTATTGAATTGGTAAAAAAAAGGAAAATGTCTCTATTATAAAACACATTTTTTTCTCTCATCAATTGAACGAATGGAAACACATACAAAATCATTAAAAACTAAAAAGAACAAACAACAAAAAATAGATAATATAGATTTACATATTGATGATACTTCATCGATACACTCAACTGATCCTAATGAACCATTAATTAATAATATTGCTCATAATTTGTTTATATTAGCTGTTCAACAAGCACGTAATGAACGATATCAAGCTAAAATTCGACAACAACATACTCAAAAGATTCGAATAAAATCTATCAAGCAAAAAAAACAATTAACAATTGCTGATATTGATCGTGTATTTGAAGAAAAACGTTTACGACCATCATCAATAAAAAATGATCTTATTAATCTTTATAAAAATTCTTCAAATCGTATACGTTCAATGTTAGATATACATCAAATTGATCAATTCATTCAAGCACAACAACATAGAGCACTTATTAACAAACTCTAACAAAAAAAAACATTATATAGCTTTCTTATATTCGATATAAATCCACTATTGAGATTATATATATCTGTTTATTTGTAAAAGTGTTATTAACAAAACAGAGAAAATGCATTACTGATTATTATATGGTTCTACACGTTCGAAATTAAAGGGTAGAGATTATAATGTAAATGCTGCGTAAACAATGTGAAACGGAAATTGTAATCAGATGAGTCAACCTTTAATAAAAATAAAAATATTAGTTTTGTTCGCACGTGTAATGTACTATCAATATAAGTCCGTCGATGTTGATAATGCTTTAAAAGACACTAATATGGTTTTATGTCTAATATAATTTTGAACTTCATCACCTATACAATATGTTATCCGTAGTTAATATATTATTATGTAAATCTGTAACATCGGATAGGGTTTATTCAACATGCAAGAACCTCATTCATTTGACATTGAATTGTATAGAATTCTAGCTGTAAGCTAAGACTGAAATTTGATTTTGTATAAAAATTTGTCGCATTGTTGTTTATTTTATTCATATATTTTTCTTTTCCTCTAAAGATAAACGAGGTTCTTTTTTACGAACAAGAATAATAAAAAAATTAAAAAAGATTCACTTAAGTTTCTTCATGCGAACACAAATAAAATTACCAACCTTCTTTTTCTCTCTCTCTCTCTTACCGTTGCTTTAAATAGAGGATTATTGTTCTTATCTATATTAACCGGTGAGAATCAAGCAGCATAAAAAAAAGGCAAGCGGAAGAAAAAAACGAGATTCTTTACTTAGTAGGTTAAAAAAGCTCATACCTAACAACTATAATGAGTTAGTGTGACAAATAATTATATATTTAGAAAGTTCATCAACCACTTACAACAATATTAGTTTGAAACTAGAAAGCTATAATTAATAACTGTCAACAACTTTTTGATTTTCTGTTCGTTGTTTATAATCATTATTAGTCGACATATTTGACATTTTCTTTTTTCGTATGTTATATCTCTTCGATCATCGCTTTTTTTTCTTTGTTGGTGATAGAAAATCTCTTCTAGTCAACATGATGACAAGTAAAAGCCGATACTCGAAAAAGTTATGTAGATAGAAAAAATAAGGCGAGCATGTTGCTCGTCCTATTTATGATGGAACTAACGAAATTTTCTTTTTGTATAGCATTCTCATAATCAAAAAACGATGAGTGAATACACATCAATAAAAGAATACGATAATATAACGAACAAAAAAAAAAACTAAAGAAAAATAACTTGTGTCAAATTTTTATGAGTGTTATGTTTGACAATAAATTTGTGTGAACAAGTAACATGTCAAGTGGATTCTTTATTATTATTGACTTTTAACAGTAGTTCAGTCAAGCAATAGACAATAAATAATTATATAGATGGTACTTGAAGAGAGAAAAAAAATTTATAATAAAATTTAATGAATCGTCTGACATAATCAACAGAAGATGTCACAAGAGAGAAATTGAGGAAGAAGAAGAGAGAAGTGATAATTATTGAGGAAAAGGGAGGAGATAGCTGAAATCGAGAGAGAGAGAGAGAGAGAGAGAGAGAGAGAGGGAGAATAGTAGCATCTTGAGGATGTGGCAGTGATAGTGGCAACAGCGACGAAGAAAGTTTCTCTTCTTTTTTGTTGTTTTTATCAAATAGATTAACTTACAAAGCGAGTAAGAAAGACGTTGAGAAAGAACTGATGGAAATAAAATAAAAAAAAAAACTTTCTCATATTTACACATAGAATAATATATATATATATATTCATAAATGTCACAGTTACAATGATTTTCGCAGTTTTATTTTTCTAGGCCTAAATATAAAAAAAAGAACAATGTTTTATTATTCGTATTTTTCATTGATTGTTTTCGTTCTCATATTATTCTTTCTTCAAACATCATCAGCAGCAACAGGACGTTTTGGACGTCGTCCAGGTGACGTGATATTAGGTGGTTTATTTCCTGTACACGAATATGGAAGTCCACGAGAACCATGTGGAGCTATAAGTGAATTTCGAGGTATACAACGTTTAGAAGCAATGCTTTTTGCTATTGAACAAATTAATAATGATAAACATCTATTACCCGGTATTAAATTAGGTGCACTTATTTTGGATACATGTTCTGATGATAATTATGCATTAGAACAATCACTTCGATTTGTACGTAGTCGTTTAACATCAGGTACATGTACATGTATTAATACATCAATATCGGAATCACTTCAAAATGATAATGTATTTGGTGTTGTTGGTGCAACATTAAGTTCAGTTAGTGTACAAATTGCTAATTTATTACGTTTATTTCAATTACCACAAATATCCTATGCATCAACAACACCTAAATTAAGTGAAGCATCATTTGATTATTTCGCTCGTACTGTTCCGTCCGATTCCAATCAAGCACGTGCAATTGTTGATATATTACAACGTTTAAATTTTACATATGTTAATACAATATATTCTCATGGTGATTATGGTGAAGGTGGTTTTAGAGAATTCAAACGTTTACTTAAAGTATCAACACAATTAGATGATGAAACAAATTCAAATAAAAAACAACAACAACAAATATGTATAGCTGATGAACAACGTTTAAAACGTGATGCATCAGTACAAGATATTAAAAGTGTAATACAAACAATGATCGATAGTGTTAAATCTGATGTTCAAGTATCTGTTTATGTTCTATTTGTTACCAAAGAAGATGCAAGAAAAATATTACAAGCTGTGAAATTAATTCGTATAACACATCGACCTGTTCTAATTGCTAGTGATGCATGGGTATAAATATAGCGTTTTTTTCTTCTTCTTTTAATTAAATTATTTCATTTCTAGGGTAAAGAATCATCAGTTGTAATTCAAGGTGATACTGATGAAATAGCTGTTGGAGCATTGACGCTTGAACTTATTTCAATTCAACCAGTTAATTTTGATCGTTATTTTAATGCACTTAAACCTGACACAGATAAAGAATATGATGAAGAATATCTTGAGGATCAAGTTAATCCTAATGAAAAATATATGTTACCAAGAAATCCATGGTTTAATGAATTTTGGGAGCATCGTTTTGGATGTCGTTTATATTCAGGTGATGAATGTCGTGAACATCAATTAAATGAAACAAATTGGGATAGTAAATTACAATTTATTGTTGATGCAACTTATGTATTTGCTCAAGCATTACACATGTATTTTAATTGTACAACATCAACATGTTATAATGTCTCATTGAATAGTATTAATGGTACAAAATTATTTAAATTAATTTTAGAAAAACCATTTTCAAGTAAGTTTTTCTTTATATATATATGTCAAATGAATTTAATGACAAATGCATTGTTGCAGAAGAAATTTCTTTCTTTTCTACTGTCACCAATAAATTATAATCAATCTGATTATTTATGCTGAGAGAATCTATTCTAAACTTAATTAAATTGACAGTTATGAAGAAAAAAATAAATAAAACAAATTCTTTATTTATTCTAGTGCCTGATTTTCGACAAATACAATTTAATTCTGAACGTTTCGTACCAGGTCATTATCGTATCTATAATTATCGTCGATCAGATTCATCATCATCATCATCGTCCTTAGACACAAATGCATCACCCTATGAATATGTATCTGTTGGTGAATGGAAAGTTGGTCGAAATGAAACTGGACAACTTAATTTAGCTATTGATTCAATTGTATGGCCAAGTACAAATATTTATAATCCTTCATCATCAAAAATCATACCTATTTCACGTTGTTCAGAACCATGTCGTGTAGGTGAAGTGAAACAATTTCAAGGTGATTCTTGCTGTTGGGTATGTACACTATGTAATGATACATCGATTGTAGTTGGTGCCGAAAAACAAGAACGTTGTGAACCATGTTCTATTGGTTATTGGCCAACTGTGAATCGAACAGCATGTTATAAACTTGATGAAACTTATATAGAACTTTTTACTGTACAAGCAATGGTACCAATAAGTCTATCAATTATTGGAAATCTTTTAACTCTATTTGTTGTTATTGTTTTTTATCAAAAACGAACAACACCTATTGTTAAAGCAAGTGGAAAAGAACTTTGTTTTATAATGTTAGCAGGAATTCATTTATGTTATTCAATGACATTACCAATATTATTGAAACCACATATAATTACATGTATTATTCAACGTGTAGGTATTGGTTTAGGTTTTGCAATGATGTATGCAGCATTATTAACGAAAACAAATTGTATTGCACGAATTTTTGCAAGTACAAAAAAACAAGGTCGATTACGTCCTCAATATATATCACCAAATTCACAATTATTTATATGTACATGTTTAATAATGGTACAAGTTCTTCTCTCGCTATTATGGCTTGCATATGAACATCCATATGTTGATTATATCATTGATGATCGTTTAGTTATACTTAAATGTCAAATGAATAAACATTCATTTCTTTTTTCATTAACATACAATGTTTTACTTGTACTTATATGTACAATGTATGCTATACGTACACGAAAAGTTCCGGAAAATTTTAATGAAACAAAATTTATTGGTTTTACTTGTTATACAACATGTATTCTTTGGTTAGCATTTCTTCCAATTTATTTTACAGCTTATGAAACTAGTCGTCATCAAGTAATAAAAAAATAATTTTTTTTTATTAACTTTTTTTATTTCTCTTCTAGATACATATAACGACATTATGTGTAACAATATCTTTATGTGCTACAGTTGCATTAGCTTGTCTATTTACGCCTAAAGTCTATATAATACTTGTTCATCCAGAAAAAAATATGCGTTTAGCTAAACAATTAAAAGCTCAAGTAAGTAGCTTTAAATTTACGTCACACCTTCCAGTATCAAAAAATTTTATATCCAATGATCAAATGACAAATTATGATATATCAAGTAGTGATGGTCAATCAAAATCTGTTGTTAGTAATGATGCTGAAGAACAATATCATCTATTAGTATCAGCATCGAAAACTGTTTCATTTAAAACATTACCAGATAATTCTAAAATAATAAATGATAAACCAAAACAAAAAATTCCAACTATAATAACAACAAGTGATGCTGAAGATTGTTTAAATAATGAAAAACAAACATTAAATTTAAAAAAATATCCTTATGAAGATAATGATAGTCTCAATTCAAATTCATTACAAGGTGAAGACATTATGATTTAAGAAGAAAATCTAGTCACATACATTTTCTATTTTGTTTTGTTTTTTTTTTATTATTCTTTTGTTCAGTTTATAAAAAAAAATATTTGAAAACAGTCAAGTTTATCTTTTTATGTTAAGCTCTAGAATAGTCACACGTTTTGATAAAGAATTTTCTTGAGATTAAGCAACAAAATTGATTTGATTATTATGGAAACATATTTCTGAATCATTTCACTTGTCGGATGTAGACAAATTGATTTGAGATTTGTATTCAACATAAATTGGTTGTCCTTGTCGCTTGTCGCTAGCGTCAATGTAAATGAATTATTGCCTCATTTCTATTCATTATTATTTTTTGATATTCTTAAGGACGTTTTTTTATTGCGAAGGAAAAAAAGCTCTATAATTTAATATTTTTTAATAATAATATGCGTATATTTTCTAGAAAGAGATCCAAAATAAATACGTAATGGCGTTAATTAACCAATAGGAATTATTTTGAAGTTTACGAAGTATTTTTGTTTTTGGTATTCACTATTTTCTTTCTTCGTATGATCTAGATCAAATTTTGCATATAATGCTAGAGAATATTTTATAAAAATTGTTTCAGATATCTACTTTTAAAGAAATAAAATGTCTCATCTTTGTCGTCTTGTACCACGTGCTACAACAAATATTTTCTATGTATCACGAATGAATGCACATAATTTACCACCAGGTTCATCAGTTAAAGTTGCTGATGCCAAAGGACATCATATTGTTTCTGGTTCTGGACAATTCATTGCTACTGATGGCCCATCCGCTACACAAAGAACTGGCATTGGTGGTGGAAGTAGTGCAAGTATGTTACCAGGTGCACAAACAGCTCATGACAAAACGAATCCAACGAAAACAACAGGAGATGCTAAACAATCCCATAAGAAAGGTGGCTCAGATACAGCGTATGAAAAACATAGAATTTTCTTTCATATTTCAATAAATTTTTATTTTATATAGACATCAATCGATTTTGAAAACTCCTACTGGTCAATTTGGTTTAGCAGCTGTTGCCGTTCTATCACTTTGTAAATAAACAGAATTATTAAATTGAAATTATCGAAAACTATACATATGTATACATTTCTTTTATAGATGCAGCTTATAAAATGTTACTTGGTAATTCACCTGATCAAAAAGCAAACTTTCGAGATAAACAAGCTCGTATGACCAGACCAGATCTTCAAGCTGAATCTGATGTTCATGCTAAATTAGCTGTAGACAATAATCCAAAAAAGCCTCATGAAGGTGTTAGTAAACCAGCCAACGCCAAAGATCACTAAAAACATTATTAGCCGAATTCATGAACTTTAAAATTCTTTTTCTCCATTCTAGTTCTTAAAATAGAAAAGAAAAATAGAGTCAATTAGATATCCAATTCTTCTCTTTTCGTCTTGCTCTTTTGTTTTTAGATTTTTTTAAAACATGAGTTCATATCTTTATCGAACACAAGCAATGCTTCAATTTCCTCGTTATATACCCACATTAATAGCTCGTGCTCAGGCTAGTCAAAATACTGCGACACCACCAACACCTGGCTCAGTATGATTTAAAAAACAAATTTTCTAGAAATATATATATATATATATTTATTGAAGGGTGTACCAATATCAGGTAGTACAAAAACAGTCTCACAATCAGGTGGAACAAAAAAAGGTGATTCATCAGTTTTACCAAAAAGTTCAACAAAATCAGATCATACAAATCCAACAAAAACAAGTTCTGATGCACCACCATTATCTCATGAAACTGTTGATTTAAAAAATAAAGAAACTGATAAAACAAAACGAACTTCTTCTTCATCATCATCATCATCGTCAAGTGGTAGTAGCAGCAGCAAAAGTTCATCATCATCATCAAAGTAAATTTAGTTTTCTTCTATCTATCTATCAATATAATTTTTTTTCAGAGATTCAAATGAACAACAATCATTTATGAGTACACCAATTGGTCAATTTGGTACAATTGCTGTTCTTGCTGTTACTATTTGTGAGTTGAAATAAACTATTCGATCTTTTCACGTCATATTTTGATTTAGATGCCGGTTATAAAATGATGAGTGGTAATAAAAATGATTTAAAAAATAATGACCATTATAAACGAGCTACAGCTGATTACCAAGCAGCTAATACTCAAGGTACTGATGTAAGAAAATAAACTACTGTATATAAATTTTTATCAATTCAATAATCAAGCTATTATACATCTTTAACCTATTCTGTATTTTTATTTTTATTATGTTACTCTAGCATTGATATTTTTTTTTATACATTTCTCATTGTGTATGTTTTTCCAAATAAAGTATCTATACTCAATGATCAATCGAAGGCAAATATCTCTATTTATTATATCTAATGGTAAAGAAAAATTCAAAAAGACACAAAATATATATGAAAAGTAGCGTCATCATATTATTTTTTCATTGGACAATTCTATAAAATTGCATATGGATTGAGTAATGACTATACTATGCTCGTACAAAAATAGATTCAATTGAGTATTTTTTGTTTGTCAAATTCACAAGATGTCTTTAAATACTCGTAAAAAACGAAAAAGAGAATTACGAGAAGAATATATTGAACAAGATGGATTAATATTTCAATTACCTGATGAAACACTTCTTTCTATATTTAAATATTTAACAATAGATGAATTGATTGTTGCTGCTAGGTTTGTTTTTTTTCTTTCATCAGTCTAATTCTATCATTGTTTTTTTTTGAAATAGTGTTTGCAAATGGTTTCGTTGTATTGCTTATGACGACGAATTCTGGACAACTATTGATTTAACATCAAAACCATATTCAAATCGACAACTACTTAAATTATTACATCGTTTTCCTCGTAATTGTACGGAAGTATTAAAAATCTCTGGTGGATCAATTCATAATAATTCTGGTAAACTACCTTTATTTACTGAACAATTAAGTACTTTAATACAAACATCATATCCAAATCTTCGTTATTTACATATATCACAGTATGATTTTCATCCTAATCAAAGAACTATAAAAAATATCACTTGCTTACCATCGAATCTTCAAGGTCTTTATTTAACAAAATGTGAAATGTTAGCACCGGATATATCAGGACCATCAGCTTTTTTTCAAGTATCTAAAACTTCATCAAATTTTCAACAACTTGAAATACTTTCATTTGAAAATTCTACATGTCTTCAATCGATGTATATTGGATATTTACCTGAACTATATCCACATTTAGTTGAACTTAATTTAAATGGTTGTTTTCGTATAAAATCAATTTCAGTATTTATGAATACACTTATATTATATAGTAAAACACTTCGTCGACTTTATTTAAGTGAAACACAAATTAATGATGATACAATACATTCTATATGTCGAAAATTAAAACGTTTAAATATATTGAATATTAGAAATTGTAAAAATGTAACTATTAATATCGTCGAAAATTTAGTAACATTAAAACAATTACAAAAATTAATAGCAAATGATAATATTCAAACTTTATATGAACAGAAGAAAAATGAAGAGAACTGACACATATTTTTATACTATTTTGATGTTTTATTTTAATAATACAATGTCAGATCCAATTCAAAATTTATACTGTATGAATGAGAGAATGATTTTAGTAGATTCCTAGCATATACTTATTTATTTGATTTGTAGATAGATATTATCGAGTTGCAATCAGATGCACTTTTTCTTTTTATAGCAACACAAGCCGACCAAAACTATATTATTATAAGATTGTTCCAGTTGAATGATATCGTCTATGTACAGTGAGAGTCTAGTATATATATCGACCGTTTACATTGCAAATACGGTTAAGTAGATTGATCAACCGTGATAGTAATGCATAACACATCGAAACGTTCTTTTACATGACTAAACTGTACAGCTCGACGTAAAAAAAATTTCTTTCTAATATCGCCAAAAAGAATTTTTTTTAATTCAGCGAACCAAATTTGAGGATGTGGGTGATGTGTGTGGGTGTGAATAGGTAGTAAAAACGCCCCCACACACACCGTCATCCACAGCCAATTACTTGTATCATTTACGCACGTTAGGCAATTTAAAACAAT
>CAJNOI010000771.1:0-26661 GCA_905250115.1 Adineta steineri | reverse complement strand
TTTTTGATTTTTAGTTAATAAAATCCATAACTAGAAAAACAAATTTTATTAATTCTATCCACACTTTGTATTGTCTGATCAGTTTATACGGGTGCTACTTTAAAAGTAAATCTAAAAGGATATGAATGATAGATAGATAGAATACCCACACCATCTTCACTTGCTGTTGCTGACTTTAGTTATGATGGAAAAATAGATTTGGCTGTAATCAATAACAGAACAAATAGTCTAAATATAAGCAAGTTTATTAAATAAAAATAGTAGTAAGATAAAGAATCAGAGTTTAGTTCCATTGAATATAAAATATATCTAATTTTCGAAAGATTATATAATTCTCCAACAACTTCTTCGAATCAATCATTTCATATAATTTTTCAATGAGATCATTTGTTCCCTCTTTGACCTGAATACAAACTTTCATTGGATGAGACATTTTATTCATTTTGATTCTGTATAATATCCAATAAGCAACTCTTAAAAAATCACAATTTGAAATTATTTGTATTGAAAATGATTTCGTTTGTGGAGAAAGACCAATAATGAAATCCACATCATTACTACCTTTTGCATTTACTAATGTTACATTTGTAATCTTACTCTTTTCCAAACAGCGACGAAGTTGAATCATATCGTTTTCAACATCAAGAAATTCATATGGCTGTTTTAAAAGTGTCACACGTAACATCATTAAATTTGGTAATAATTTAAAAATTTTCATAAATGCTTTCATAGAATCAATCGAACATTTAATTACTAATCGAGTAACATTAATAACTTTAAATAAATTCTTGAGTCGATTAATATAAACTTGTTTTTTATTCAAATTAATTATATTTAAATTCACACCAGGACAAGAATTTCTATCATAAGATAAATGTTCTTCAAAATCATAAAATGTTTGGCTAAAAAGGTATAAAAGAAATAATCAAAAATAGACTTGAAAATCGATGTATACCTATGAGGAAAAATATCATAATCAATTTTATCATCTTCAACTACAATTCGAAATATCCATTCTTTTTCCATCCAAAACGGTAAGAAATAATTCGGAATTGTTTTATGATAGTCAGTTATCTGAAAACTTTCATCCATTTTTTCCTGCAAGCAAAGAGTAAATCTTTCTAAATTCGGCATATTCTTCCGAATTAATTCTTCCCATCGATTTGCATCTAAATAACTTACATCTCTATCAGATACAGTCACACTTAATATTTTTAATTGTAATGGTAATTTTGAAAGTAATGCTTGACATAAATCACATGAAAGATCCATAGTACATAGATTGAAAAGAACTAAATTGTTTAGTGTTGGAAAGATATCGATTGAATTTGTCAGTTTAAAATCCAGAATAGTAAAACAATATAAATGAGTTAATCGAGGTGTATAAGAAAGTAGATGACAAAATTGATCGAGAGTTAAATAATGTAAGAAAACAAAGAATTCAATTGATGCATATTGTTCATTTGTTGCTATTGGAAGAGTTAAATCAGAAATTTCAAAATCATGGATATCTAGTTTGAGATATTTTAAGAAAGGTAATTGAAATAGAAGTTTATAGATATCACCAATATCACCTTCACAATCATCAAAGAAAATTTGTAATGAAGAAAGACGTGGTAAGGATTTCAAATAGAAAAGAAGGTCGGCAAATTGAAATGTTGAAATATGTTTAAGAATAATCGATTCTAAATGATTAAATGTTAAATTAATTGTAGATAGTAGAATGAATTCTTCATAATACAGTTGATGATCACAATAAAATGAAATAATACGATGTTTATTAGGGAAAATATATCGTTCATAACGATCTTTGATTGTTAAATTTGATTGAAATTTGGATGAAAATTGAACTTTTAAATAGAAAGTTGAATGTGTTATGAGATCTTGAAAACGAATATTTAAGTTTGAAAATGATTGACAAATATCACATCCATTTAAATAATCAAATATTTCGTAGAAAATTTCATTTGACAAATTTTCAATATGATTAATAATTTGTCTATAGAAACAAAAAATTTTTAAATGAGTTAAATAATTTAGATTTCTTACTTTTTCTCAGATAATACTCGAGGCATAATTTGTTTTCTGAATTTATTTTTTTCTTAACTGATTGGATACAATAGGTGACGTATTAAAATAGATAGTTATCGTTCGTTTTGTTTTAGTTCTTTTCTTATCCTTTCTATAGGTGGTGTTAGTATATATATTTCACATATATATTTTTTTCGTTCTCTTGAGGGTGTTGATGAGTGTAGGTATATCTTAATTATCTCACCTACACCCAGATCCACACCCTCAAGAAAATGTGAGATTGCGGAGTGAAATAGTAATTAAATTGTTCACTTTTCGAAAGATATATCGCTACTTCTCAAGATAAGTAAGTCCAGTCTTACAAGAAAATTGTTGAGTGCGCTCAAATCGATATCAGTAGTCGTCAGAATTTTCAAACATTTCGTGTTGTCGAAAAGGATAGTTGTGCTCAATTCCGTGGTAATTACATAGATGCTATAAGAAGACGTATGCGCATAGATACGATACTAGTCAAAAACCATGGTCGCCATAGAGAAAATTCTGTAATTACTATGCAATTTCTAAAGTTGCTCAAAGTGGCAATTACAGAGAAACTGCAATGGTTATAAAAAATTCAAGTAATTATTAGAGAAGAATATAAAAAGCGTTGCATTTTGCTTCATCACATACAACACATTCTTTTGCGATACATGTGAATCATGTTAAAAACGTAGTTCGAATCTACTCTTCTATGTGTCTGTTACTTTTTTTTGTAGTGTGATATCGATAGATATTAAGATGTAGTTGTTTCTATCGGATTGTCTTCAAGGAATTTGTAGTTAATATATGTAAATCTTTTATAATGCTATTAAGATCTACTTTAACACACCGACCATCAATCTAATGAACTAGCCTCATTATTATGATCTTTTTGTCTCTTCTGCACTTATCTTTACATACAATCTCGTTGTTTATTCTATGTATATGCATATATAGACAAACATCGATCCATAGTACCGTATGTCATATTACATCGTTTTATACTCCCAACAAAAACAAAATCAAATTTATAAATAAATGTTAAGAATTTAGTTTTCTTTAAAAATATATAAATCTTCGTTTGGAATGCCTTAAAAACAAAAAAGATCAGTAAAATAAAGATCTTAGAATGTTACTGATTTTTATTTATTAATAAAATAGATATTTACAACAGGTTATTTTCATTCTAATTTAACTGTCTTCTTTTTTTGCTCAGATATTTACTTGACAAAATGACTACGAATCATTCAAACACACAAATTGGAGAATTGAAAATCAATTCTGTTTACAATTACGATGATTTCTATAAATCCAATGCTGAAATCAATTATATCAATCTTGAAAAAGGTCTACTTCGATTTGTGTATCTACACGAAAGTAGTAATAGTACTCTAAAATCTGATGTACGCATATACAATAAGCTATATGATGGTCAAATTTGTTATCACACAATTGTATCGAATGGATTTCATGATCCATATTACTGTTCTTATGATCATTTTGAAACTTATCATCAACAAAGTTTGTGTAAAGAATAGTATACATGGAATTGTACACGACAATTCTGCAAAAAACAGCATTTTTTTATTTCTACTAATGCTAAACGTTACATTAACAATGAGACAGATTTAAAAGTATGGAATTTAATTCGTTTCATTCGTCTGTTCTCTCGTCATTTTACTGAGTCATTCAAGCATTGTATCGTGAGATTATCGTAATCATGGTGCAAATTATCGATTATGCATTTCAGGATATCTATAAGTTACGATTATTTCTAGGCGGACGAATAATCAATCAATTAAATAAGAAAACTCTACAAGGACTAGCTGAAGAAACGTCATATTATGTACTAGTAGTATTTTTGACTCCAGAGAGGATTAAATTCACAAGTATGTGGTATACTCAATCATTACGTAAAATTAGCATTAATCTTAGAAATTTATCACGAGAATTTATACAGTACCTATATGATCAATTTCATAAGTATTATTGCGAACGATTGCAGGACCATGGCAATTGATTGTATAAATAAATAAAATAGTGTAGAACTACATTTCAATTGAATCCTTTAAAAATATTGTGATCGTTGCCGACTTTACGAAAAAAGACAATACATGCTGATTATATTTAATTTATCTTTAGAAAAAATAAATAATCATAATTATCTTATAAATGATAACATTGCAGTTTAAATACGATAGGTGAGGATGTGGTTGTCAGTTGATCATGATGCTCTCGCACCCACATCCACACCCTCAAGATTATTAATGATCTATCAAATGCACATGCAATATTTCATTTGAAAAAATCAAATGTGTTCGGATATTAATAGAGCTCTTCATATATTTAGTATTAGTGATGGGTGTGAGTGTGGATAAAAGAAGACTAAAACACCCATACTTACCCTCAAGGAAGAAAAAAAAGAATAAAAGTTTATCTTAATGATGTCATTTCTGTTACATTGTAAAAAATGATGATGATGATGTGCTTTATCAACGATTGTAAAAGGTAACTCAATGTATACATTTAATTTCACAATCGATTGTCAATTACTGCATACATTGAAACGCTTTGTATATATAAGAAAAGTATAATAACGATGTTCAAATACTTTTTATGTTTCTGTTGAAAGATAAAGATTATCATTATTGATCTTATACTTTCTACCGTAGATAATTCTCAATGTCTACTATCATATCAGAAAGGAATAGTTGCTCCAATCAGTAAGAATGAAATGTATTTGGATTATGTGAAACAAGCTATAGTTGGAATTCTAATGGGTGCTTTACGAGTTGTAGCTATACAACAAAAACTTACACCAAATGAATCATTGGCTGTATTTTTTCATCCATCAAATACAAACTCATTGAATTTTATGAATGATCTGTTACGAAAATATATTCAAACATGTTGTGATGAATTTTGTTGGATTTATGACGATGTTTATAGTAACACGACAATTCCTTTAAAAGAAGCTTTAGATTTAAATGGCGATCATTATATTTTTAGTCATTTTAATAAAATATTTCAAAATAGCCGTTCAAATCTTACTCCTGGTTCAAAACATCTCAATTGTTTGGCTATGTGCACAGCAGTTAATTATATGCCATTACTTTTTTCAACAATTTTTACTCAATATAAAGAACATTATATAGTGGGAACAAGAATTAGTCATGATGGAAATTGGAGTGAAGCTGAAAAAAATGTAGTCCGTGTGATATTACAAGAACTTGTTCAAAAATCAATCGATTGGTTAAATACAAATAAACAAGAAGAATTTAAAAAAATAGCATTTGTTTGTCAAGAAGATGACAGTTGTAATCAAAATTGGGATCTATTTAACTTTTCTCAAGATAAACAAGTAATTGCTGTTGCAAATATAAAAAAACTCTGGAGTGAACTTGAACAAACTGAACAATAATGAAAAAATCATCTTGAAAGTGGAACTATGAGCACACCACACTCGAATTCATGTAGTTTCATTTTTTTTATTATTTCTTATGAAAAAAGACGGTAGAGTATTAACAATCGTTATCTCTACTACAAATAAAATTTGTTATCGACTATTTTTATTAAAGATTTATTAAGAAACGTTTATGATGAGATCAAAAGATTTCTACTTTTCCATTCACATTGTATTCACTCTAAAAATACATAAAGGTGATAAATGATAATTGCTTTGATTCGTTTTCGATATCTATTCTTTATTTATTACCATGCTCACACCAACACCCTCACCTACGCCTTCGACTATGATGTGGATAGAATGAAAAAAAAATAATATTAAAATAAGAAGTGTGAGAAAATGTGGTCGTGAAGTACAGTTTTGTTCTGTTATGCTTACATGTAAAATTTATTATATTAAGATAAAAGTATAACAACCCTTTTAATGTTGAATATAATATTTGTTATCTTTTGTTAGTTACGTGAGTAATAGGCAAACAGAATGTAACTTCGAACAATAATATGTTCTTTTTTTGCGTTAAAGTTTTATCTGCAACATAATATGCACACCAACGAAGTTTACAGTGAGCTTGCTACTGTAAATAATGGAACACACAAATGGTGGCACCGTCGTTGGATTAAATTAACCGGCGTTTCCGTTATTATTTTAATAGTTTTTGCTGTTACCCTTGGTCTGGTGTTAAATTTCGTCGTTTTTGCACCGAAGAAATCAGAAACTAATACCCCCGTGGCAACATCATCGTCATCACTAGCGACAACAATATCAACACCACTATCATTATCAACAACATCACCACCAATGACACCGATCACAACTTTACCACAAACAACAACAACAACATCACTAGTGACACCGATCACAACTTTACCACAAACAACAACTACGACCACAACACAGCCGTCAGGTAAGCTTCAGAGTAACGTTTTCCAGTCTCCTTAAATGGTACTTTTAAATCAGATATAAGCGACTGCTTTGTATCCAACAACTTTCTATATCATCTAACTAAAAGTTATATTAAAACAACAGTGATCTTGTGATGAGTGATTCAATGGTTAACTTAAGAAGAAACGAGCTACAATAATCCCCACACTCGCTATTTTTTCTCTTCGTTTGATATTACCATATATCCTACTTTTACGTGAAAATAAAACAGAAAAAAATAATTTTGCTCCAAAGGAGCGTACGTATATCTGTTGTGTATGACATTTTCTCGCGTAGAAATGCCAGACAGTTCTCCCCCGTCTCTATTTCGTGTTTAAATATAAATTGCTGTATTTGTGTATTATTTACTAGTTAGTCCCTCATCTTTGATCGATTCTGCTGCTTCCTGGATAAGTTATATTTCAGGTTTCCGACATGATAAATCACCACATTCCTTAGTCGGGAAAGATGCTGTATACACAACCGTATCTCGACATCATTTCCAACTGCAAAAATTCGTAAAAAACGAATCGGAAAAAGAAACAAGCACCACATTTCGATTTTGCTGTGGGAATCTGACGAGAATTTTGTGAATCCTACTGCTTTTCCTTTATCTAGAGAGTTTCATTAGCTGACTGTCATCAATAGAAGCGGTATATAATAACGATTCTTTATCAAAAATGCGAAACTTACTTTCGTACCGTATCGAGAATGATTTTTTCACAACAAACTTGAGACTTTTTGCATTTTCCAAAAAGTTCGAAAAACTTAGCAATAAAAGTAAAAAACAATTTTCATTTTACAAAATCTTAAACTTTCCGTACATGATTACATCATTTTGTGAATTCCACAAGCGACAGTCTTTCGAGAATGAATTCAATCAAATGTTTCTACCTAGAATGGTCTGTTACCGGTAATATGACTAATGCAAGATATTATCACACAGCAATCGTATTATCAACTGGAAAAGTATTAGTTACTGGTGGATCCTATGGCCTTACTAGTTATTTAAATAGTGCCGAATTGTATGATCCATCAGCAAGTACTTGGACAACTACTGGTAACATGACTAATGCACGATCTTATTACTCAGCATCTGTATTAGAAAATGGAAAGGTATTAGTTACTGGTGGTGTAGGCAATGGTTATGTATATAGTGCTGAGCTGTATGATCCATCAACAGGCACTTGGACAACTACTAGTAATATGATTCATGCGCGATTTAGTCATACAACATCTACATTATTAAATGGAAAAGTATTAGTTACTGGTGGACGGGATAGTAGTAGCAACGCTACTAATAGTGCTGAACTATATGATCCATCAACAAATACTTGGACAACTACTGGTAACATGATTAATATGCGATATTATCACATAGCATCTATATTATCAAATGGAAATGTATTAGTTACTGGTGGATGGGATGGTAATAGGGTTGCTATAAATAGTTCTGAATTATATGATCCATCAACAGGCACATGGACAACAATGAGTGATATGAATAATGCACGACGAGGTCACACAGCATCTATATTATTAAATGGGAAAGTATTAGTTACTGGTGGAGCTAATAGAGGTGGTGTTTTAAATAGCGTTGAGCTATATGATCCATCAACAGGCACATGGACAACTACCAGTGATATGACTAATGCACGACAAGGTCACACAGCATCTGTATTATTGAATGGGAAAGTATTAGTTACTGGTGGAGAGAATCGTAATGGTATCATAAATACTGCTGAACTATATGATCCATCAACAGATATCTGGACAACTACTAGTAATATGATTTATGGTCGATTTAGTCACATAGCATCTGTATTATTAAATGGGAAAGTGTTAGTTACTGGCGGCACATCCAATGGTTATGCTCCTTTAAACAGTGCAGAATTATATTAATTATGTCAAACAAATTAACTTTCAGTGAACTTATTTTTTTCTTGCAAGTAATTCAAATTCTAAAACTACTTTAGTTAGAACAACTTTCATCTTATCACCTCCACAAATTGTTTCTTCTATGATTTTATTGAATTATCAGACGCTTTAATATTCTATCCGAAATAAAAAATATATCTTTGTTCTCAGGTCTTGTAGATTATTTTATTATAATTAACAAAAAGTACAACTGATACGATAATTTTAATTATCCTTTCAAATGTTCTCTTAGTTTTACAGTGTCATTTTTTTATAACATTTAATTATTTTGATAGTATTCATCGGATTTAGAATGTATGATCATTGACACATTTCGGTTACCAAAGCACCTTGAAGTAAGTTCATGAATAACATATCTGTAAATAACAAGAACAAGAAGAACAGATAATAAAACAAAATCTGTAATCATATCACATAAACGAACTAATGAGGATGTTGATAAGGTAAACAAAATACTTACATTCAATTTATCCTTTTCTATATGAATACGTGTTCTGAATTATTTATTCATTTAAATTTACTCAAATGCTTATTTTGTAAGTGTTTCTTATATCAACATTTTATTTCATAAGGGTGCGTGTTGTACTGACTTATACGCACCCACCCTCTATATGCGCAATATTTTTTCTTTTTCTGTCAATATGTAAATTTAGGTACTTGTGATTTCTAGGACGGATGTAAAAAAAAAGATTCTTTAGGTATGTCCTTCTCATAAAAGTAGTATATATTACTTCCTCCTTTTCTACATCATCAAGGTTATACCTGTCGTTTATTATGTTGACAAATTTGTTATTATCGTTTTGCGCAGTATTAAATAATAAATAAGACGCAATAACATTTGAAATATAAATATATGGAAGAAATTGAATCATTTATAATTTAAACATACACATATATAGATCTATCCTAAAAATGATTCGACTAGTGACGGTTTTATTGTTTTTGATGATAGTATTAAGCGTGAGTTGCTTGTATCTTCCCTCTAATAGGTAAGTAGTTGATATAAAAATAGATTTTCTATCTATCTTTTATTTTCTATTAGAAATATTCGTGCTGCAGGAATGTGCAATGGTGATCGTAATACTTATGCAACATATTGTAATACACGTAAGGTAAATTCAATGCAAGATGCCGTGAGTTGTATAAATAGATTGCCTTCTGTTACTGGATTGGCATGGGGTTGTGTCAATGCACAATCTAGAAAATGCAAATGTACAGTTGATACGTCCTATCAGAATGATTGGGCACATACATTCTCAGAGGCAAAAAACAATTTATTCAAAGGATGTTCAAATAGTATCGAAGCAGAACGATATGAAGGAAACATGTATTTAACATATACATGCAGTACATGATCATTCAATCACGGACTAAGCCATATAATGTGTATATATGTGCAATTTTTTTTCTTTTTAAATAAAACAAAGAATTCTAATTTCTACATGTGAATCGATACTATAGATCACAGACTGAAACTTGAGGATGTGGATTTAGATGTAAAATGAAAAAAAGTATATCCACATTCACCCACCCACATAGCTTAGCAACAGAAATCGAATGATTAACCTCGCGAAAACAGTTTTTCAACATTACTTACATGCAGAAACTCGAGTTAACGATTTCTAAACTACATAATAAGATATAATAATAAATTCCTTTTAATTACGGAAACTTATTTTCAACAAATTTATTTATTTTTATTTCTTAATATCTCTTGCACAAATAAATCTAACATGAATGAATTATTTTGTTAATGAAAAATACTTGTATCTTCGTTCGATCCATAAAGCAATATGATTGTCATGTACAAATTGATGAATGTCGATAATCGATGATAATTGAACAATTCTCATTATTTGATTACATATATTCATTTCAGTTGTTTTCTTTTCTTGCTCAATAAAATCGAAACGTACACATGTTAATTGATGTTCATTAATATGAGTAAGAATAAAACTAATCCATTGATCGATATTTTCCCATGACGATGCAATATTTTTGCAGCTCCTTAAACGTAAACATCTTAATTGAGGAAAACGATCTTTATCAATGATATACGATAGAAATAAATGATAAATTTCTTCATTCATTTGCCTATTAATTAATGAAGAACAATCAACATGTAATCGTTCGAGACGTTGTAAAACAGAACAAAGATATAAATTATTCGTATCATTTGTCAACCAATACTTGAATTCTGTCAAACAAATCTCCAGACAAATAATATTCGGTAGTAGTTGAAACCAACTAATTAATTCTATAGAAAGAACATTCATATTTTAATATATAACAAATTGCCAATATTCCAATTAACTCTGATATTTTTCTACAAGAATTTTTAAATATCAAAGGTACTTAATAAAAAAATATTTTCAATTCACATCTCGAATAATAGATCTCAATCAATTATCAAATATTCTACGAAAATTTTTTCTTTTTACCAATTTTTTGTAACTTTATGTAGTGTTATGCTGTTTAAGATTTCCAAGTTCGAGGGTGTGGGTGGGTCTCAGTTAAGGGTAGAGATATATCCACACCCACACCCACACCCACACCCTTGTGAATAATCAAAAAGAAATATAAATTTACCTTGAAGATTATAATTAATATTTGTATCAATTGAATCAAATAATGCGAGCATATTAAAGTGTTTTAATTGAATTTGATTTACTATATTTTCTGACATAATTCCTCTCTTTTGTGATAATACTAATGTTTTCCCTATATCATACAAGAATGACTAATAGAAGAAAAGAAAATATCAAGTAATTAACCTTGACTAGATGGACATCGTAGAGCTTGAATAAATACTGATGATAATATTTGATTTTTATCAAATGATAAAAGTAATCGATCCATTCCAAACCAAAGAGTTTCAAGTTTTTGAGATAAATGTTTTGATGTTTGATTTTCTTTTAAATCAGTATTAAATTGTATATTTGTTAAATCAATCGAGCGAGTTAAAGTAAAATCGTTGAAAGTAAATGGAAGAGAAAACATTTGTATCAGACCATAGATTTGTTCGAAATCCACGCATACTCGTTTACATCCAAAAGGTCCATTAAGCCAAAAAGGTGTAGAGAATGTGTTTACAAAGTTATTAATGACATTTTCATCAGCTTTTTCGAACATTTGTATTTGAAGAGCAAAATGAAATGATCGAAGATGTAGGAATTTTTGACAAAGAATACTTAGAGAATAACCATTATAATTTAGACCAGGTTCATTAGCACATCGATGATACATGGATATGGATAAAGATTCAAGTGATTGAACAAATTTTAATAGAAGATTTTCTAATTCATAACAACCTCGTCCTTGTATATTCAATGTTCTTTGAATAGGATAAGAGAAAATGAAAAAAGTTTTTTTTTCTGAATTCCTAATATTACCTGAACTTAAGAGTATGAAGTTTAATCGGATAATCCATAGTTTTTGACAAATTTTTATTAAAATCATTTTCTACTTCAATAGGATTGCTAATATGAACATCTTTAGAAATAAAATAGTAAACTATTTAAAGGAATTTTTTAAGAAATAATATAAAATTTACCGAGCCATTCAAGTTTTGGAAGATAATAAAGTAACACAAATAGAGTTGATAAATTCAAAATATTAATTTTAAGAAAAATAAGTGATGGATGAAATTGATAACTATTAATCAATGTATGATGATACGAAAGTTCAAAACCACTTTCACCTAATGTATTTAAGAGTTGATATTTATGTAAATTAGTTGAACATTGAAATAACCAATCGAAAAATGATTCCGAATGATGAGTTTGATAGGAACAAGCTCTCCAATTTAATGTACGTAAAGTTGATCCACAAGCGATACCATACAGAAAAATATCTCGATAATTTTCATTCATTGTTATACTCTGATAAACAATTAACGTATTTAATTGAGGAAATATTGGTTCGACATTTTTCTTCTTCAGTAAATTTATCATATGGAGTAAATTTGATGAATTATTGTTCTGATTATCTTTTCTTATAAAATAATTTTTCATAAAAAACTTTATCACTTCATCGGCTAATGAAATCACTTGAGAACAACGATATGAATTACCTATTTTTAAAACGGTTAAATTCAAACGCCATTCATCTTTCATTATTATTTGATGAGAAAAATAACGAAATATTGACAATGAACAATAACGTAAATCTAATTTATCATAAAGGCAACAAAATCTGAATAACATACAATCAATTCTTGTATTAAGGTTAGAAAAACTATAAATAGCATCCGCCATTGATAATTGATCCCAAATACATAAGAAAAGTTCATTTGATATATCTTCTAATTTTATATTATTAACCATTAAATATTGAAAATTGTACGTTAAATTTTATTTTTGGATGAACACAATGAAATGATTGTTTTCTATGTGACTGATATGATATGAATGAAACAATGAATATAATTCATGACACCTATTCACCAATGAACAACATCCATTTTTGTCTTTCAAGTCGAGTGGATAAATAAATTTATATATTTCATTAATAATCGTGAAAATCTTGGAAATTTATGAAGAAAGTGTCAAAACTCAAAATTTCTATGTTTACTGAAACGTCATAAACCGTTAATGCACATCGATTTCATAAACTAGACACTGTAAGCTATCATTCTATTATATTTAAGTATATCTCATTTGAGTTTTAAGAATCGCAAAATATTTTGCTTATATATATATTGATATTAAATACATAAATTCAGGTTGATATCATAGTGTTTCAAATCTGTGATTATACATTTAACAAAAATCATCCAGTTTTGATTTTAATATTCTTCTTGTATTTTAATGTGACCTTTGAATAATAAAACTAAAAAGAATATTTTTCTATATGAGACGTTCTTTTATATAATATTCACTCAACAGCATTAGAAAGATCTTGAGGGTGTAAGTGTTGGTGACGGCGTACGAGTGTATCCTCTTCAGTCACACCCGAATTCTGTTGATAACCCAGTCGAATAATATAAACAAAAGAAAATTTATGAAATTTTATTTGATTAGATAATAAAAACAAAGAACGATTTTGTAATCAGAAAATATTTTCTCAATTGACTATGTTTACGTCTATTGTATTCATAATATTTCTGTATGAATTTAATACTTACTGTTTTTTTCTAATCAATGTGTTTTTGTAAACTATAAAGTGTATAAAGTCTATAAATAGATGTAAACATTTACTAATTAATTGTACAAGACAAAAGTCTTCTATCTCATTTTAATTTATTTATTTCTATGCTTAAGAAAAAAATTAAAATTGAATATGTATTTCAATAATAGAAAAGTATGACATTAATTCTAAATTTTGATAGAAAGAATTCATAGATTAATATGAAAACTTGTTTAAAATAGTTTCAACTGGAATATATGAGTTCCTATGTATAGTTTACAGATTGGTTGATCAAGGCAAAAACATCTATCGTTGAATTTTTGCATGATTATTTAAAACACATCTACTTTCATTTTCACAATTTTTTTGTCTTCGATTGAAATCTTTCTGTTTAGTTAACAAACTGCTCGTATGTTACTATGTCAATAGTCTCACGCCATCATATTGTTTCGTAAAGATAGAGAAAAATGTTAATTTACACCATCATACAATCCTTTTTAGTAATTTTTTTCTCCGTTCTCTTCTTCTCGAATATTCTATGTTAGCATATGCTTGTGCAATAACATCGTCGACTATATAAAGAAGTGTTTTTTCATGTATTTTTCATCTTCCAGTTTTGATCATTAACTACGTGCTGTGCAACAAAAGCACACACCTGGTGGCTAACAACCTACAACGATGACAGATTGGAAACGTTTGCTCTCCTTAGACCCAGATTTGCTTACGCATTAATTATCGTTCTTCGAATTTGCTTGAACTTTTTACGTTTGAGTTAAAAACCCGGCTTCCAGTGTATTCGATCGTACGAAACCCTGCTATCGTCATATAACAAATGATGCTTTGGGTTGATCGGATATGTTGAAGGCCACCGATATGAAAATTCTATTTGTTTGTGATGATAATTTATATAATTCGCAGCAAATATATGAACTTTCATCGGTGTATCTTCAATATTTTCGACACATATCACTGGAATCGAGTCTCGAAGATACGAATAGATAATCCGTAAGAAAAATCTAAGTGTTCTGGAAAACATGCGTTTTTAATCTTATTACAAGATATATAGAAATTGTAAGTAAAAGATTATAGTGATATTTATTTTAATTTTAGGTCTGATAAAAATAGAAGAAGGTGAATAGAATTATGGAAAAATGATGATTCTTTGTTTGATTGTATTCTATTTTATAATATAATATTTAAATAAATAAATATATCATCTATGTCATGAATAAACCACTAATTTATTGGTAATGATTAAGAATAAAAGCACACATATGCAACTGATTGCTTGATTTGATGGTGTGGATGAGGGAAACTTAGTCAAGTGTTTTAAGAAAGAAAAGGAAATAAAATATGTATATTCGTTCAATCTTTTTATATCTTACGCGTACCTGCCTAGATCGTTATATGTTAGTGTAATGATAAAAAATGAAAAATCTTCATAATACTACTGTCTGTTTAAAAAAATAGTGGATTCGGATATTTTTGCAATAACTCGAGAACAGAAAGAGCTAGAGAGCTGCGATTTTCATCTCTACGTATCTGTCAATAAATGCCGAGAATTCAAGTAGATTCAGTGTTCCGTCATCATCAATCTTTCAAAGAGTTTGATGCTGTTTTTTTCAAGTCTTATAGTGAAAATAGCAAAAAAATCTTATGAAAATGCGAAATAGGGTGTGAGTGTGGTGTGGGTGCCTTTTCTTTTAGTAATCACCCAAACAGAGTTACTCTCATATTCACATCACCACCCACACCCTAAATTCATTCCCATCCATTTATTCGAACTTTATATGAGTGAATTGCAACTTTTTGGTACAATTAGATTTTTAGTGTATTTCGCTAATAACTCCAGTTTGTTCCGGCCGATTTCAACGATTTTTTGATATGTTATAGTGCTTTGAACACCTCACTGCCGTGCAAAATTTCAGCTCAGTAGCTCATGTTATTGCTGAGTTATAAAAAATTTATGATAAAAAAATGTCATTTTTTCATGACATATGCTAAGAAAAGGAAATTTTTCGACTATAAAGAGGCACGAGGAAAAGGAGATTATTAATCTATTTTGTACAGTTTTTGACGCTCTATCGAAATATATAACTAATTTTAGTTTGAATTTTCATTGGTTCGTTCATCTACTGGTCACATTGTTTAACAGACACTTGTTCGTTTTTATGTAGAGTGACACAAACACGGTTCTAGCTCAGCCTATGACAGAGCTGGCAGCGCGCGGATGATATAAAAAGAAAGCCAACACTTTAACTAGAAAACTGATGTGAAAAGATTCTCTCTTATCAAGTTTATTTCAAACAAAAAAACAACGAACTTTCTAAAAAAAAAAGACGTTTACTCACTTTGTAGAGTGACAATTTGAAAATTGTCTGCTTTATAACTCTCGAACGGGTTGTCAGATTTAGTTCAAATTTTTAGAGAATGTATAAAACAAAAAGTTCTATTATTGGTAAAAAATTCAGCCTTGGATCTCGTACCATTCTCGAGAAATTTACATTATACTGAAAAATGTAGAGTGACGTTTTTCAATAAAATAACGTTTTTTATGGTACATTTACATTGAGTAAGTCGTATCTCAGTTAATATGCGGTAAAGTGTTGGGAAATTTTTACTGTGTAGCACAGGCACAGAGTTTAATAAAATGCACTGATCAGAAATTGTCTAGGTCTACTTTCAGTTTTTCGCACCAATTGTACCAAAAAGTTGCAATTCACTCATATATAGACGAGCAAGATACACAAGAAGAAATAATATAACAAAAACAATAACTACAATGCTAAACCCATTTACTAATTAAATAATATCCTCGGAACATTCGGTATATTAGTTCTCAGACATTTGAAAAATCAATAATATTTCTTTCAAACTAAAAAAAACTTTCTGATCATTAAACTTCTAAAATCAATCAATTATCTTACCACTAAATAAAATATTTCATGCAAATCTTTTTCCTTCAATAATATAAGAGAAAATATTATTGTCCCAATCTCCTGTGTTTGAAAAACAAACATCTATTGCAAATATTATTTTACTTAAACGAGATAAAAGACAATATTATTGTCCAAATGTCTCGTCCTTTAGAAAACAAACGTCTATCGCAAATATTATTTTCCTTAAACGAGATAAAAGAAAATATTGAAGCGTTTCTAATTGCATACTCAAACAAATAACCTTATATCCACAAAAACAAAAACTTTATTTATATAAAGTATTCTATTACAACATTTATGCTATAATAGAGAATTTCAATCTTAACTAAATTCTAAACTAACTTACCACATATGTTACTCTCTTTTTTGTTAAAAACACATTCATTTTTTTTAACAGTTAACTTTTATTTAACATGAGAAACACAATTCTATTGTTTCTTTTCTTTATTATTATTACCCAAATAATATCACAAGATATACGTTCATTATTATTAACTAAATGGAATAATATTCAGTATCAATGTACTAATTATGGTTGTTCATCTTCTACTACCGTTTTGGCATTAAACTTGAGAGCCTGTGTAATTGCGTGTTTAGTTAATACTAATTGCCGTACGCTTACATTTGATCAATCCAATAATCAATGTGAACTCTTCGTTGATATTCCAAGTCAATATGGCAATCTGATCACACAAGCAAACATTATAACTATGACTGCCATCGATGACAGACAATTATCAGCTCGTAAGTAATATGAAATTCGATAGCCGATCAAATACCGTCACAGAGCTTTTTGAAGGAAAACAAATACAGACAAAAAATAAACATTATTTTTTGTAACGTGAATAACATATGAGCAACAAAAGTATATAGAAACTTTCAAGTTTAAACATTTCTCTTTATGATTATTTTTCGTTGAGTAAAGAATAGTTTAATTAGTTTTTCTTAGAAACCATACCGAATTGGATAGAATTATAAAAATACAATTCAAAATTGTCTTATTGTTATAAAAATTTCTTTTGATTTATTATTCCATTCTCATAAAACATCTGGAAGAATCTCATGTATTCTCATTAGTGTATATTTCATACAAAAAATCTAACACATTTACTCTTTTGTTTTAGCAATGACTACTAGTACAACAACATCCACGTAAGTTTCAATCATATTCCTTTTGAATATTAGTATAATACAAGCTGCATTCACTCGACTAAAAGTATTAAAAAAGAATCCGATAGAATCATCAATAGAGTAGTATTTTCATTCATGCAAAATCCAGATTCACTCTCCTATTCTTGGAAAAAGCAAAACAGGTCCTGCAATGTGTAATCATCTTGAGGGTGCGAGTGTGAATATTGACATCATCTTACATCCACATCTTGCTCATTTAGTTAATGTAACAGAAAACATTTTTAATCACTAAATTTTACATGTCTTACATACCACTACATTATGAGAGAAAGAAAAAAGGTAGCTCTTAGCTATTACTAATTACTAGATTTATCTCTATGTGCAAATGCCATAATAAGTAATTACTTGTTTCTAACTTCATTGTGCAAATATAGGTACAGCCCAACAACAACAACATTATTGTCGACAACATCATCATCATCATCGACAACAACAACAACAACAACAACTATGTTCACTTGCATATCGAGTTTAACAGGCGCAACAATGCTGCTTAATTTAACAAACAGTCCAAGTCAAAGTGGCTATATACAATATAGTTACAATTACATCGCTGTTACCACATCGACTCGTCTAACACTGTCGTTTCGTATGGATTTAGATAACTGGTCGTTAGACACATTGTCTGTGAAAAGAATCGGTACAAGTACAGAATTGTTAACAAATGGTGATTTTGACTCTGGTACCATGTCTGGCTGGTTATCATGCAATCCGAATAATGCGACGAATTTTGGATTTGTACAATATAATCTTATCTATTCACAATCCGGTTATTATTTTTGGAAAGATGCATCGACAGGCGCTGTTGATTATCTCTATCAATATTTTTCCAGTGTTGTCGGTGTCAATTATACAATTAGTTTTTATTTGAGAGGTGACGGTGGACTACCGAACAGTGCGAATGTCTATATTGGATTCTAGAAGACAGACGAAAAACCTCAATAATAATAAAACTAATTTTTTTCGAAAGTTCATAAGATGATCTCTTCCTCGATAACAAGATTCAACACTACATAGAGTATCAATTCACAAAAAAGCATAACTTTAGTTTGCGACTTTTTAAAATGCTTTTCTCGCATCTGAAGGACGATTCAAATTTTTCGATCTTTCTCAATTTTCAAAGATATCTCTAATAAAGATATGCGAAGTGATTAATCAAATTTTGTCATTTTGTAGAAGAAGATTTAAGATATCATCTGAATTAAGGTCATTTTATTAATTTTCAATGAAAACTTTTATAGTGTACATTCTATAAAAAACAAAAGTACTCTTGTAATGTCCGACGTGAAATACTGTTTCCTAAAAAATTTTCTATGGTTCTATAGAATTCGTTAAGCTCTACAAGAATATGAATATCAAAAAGATTGCTAATCCTACCTCTGATACAAAACTTAGAGACAAGGATGTGGATGTGTGTGCGGGTATCCGTACGGGTGTAGGTGTGGGTTTGGGTATTGTCTTCGCCTGGCACCTACACCCCTACCTACACCCTCATATAGTATCCGTATTAACAAATGGAACAGTATTAGTTACTGGTGGTGTTTTTAACAGTAGTATTTATTTAAATAGTGCAGAATTATATTGAGCATTGTAAAAATGACAAAATTTTCTATTGTAGTTTGCAACATTTATTTATTTTTCACATTATAACTATTTATTCATAAATGCTTTAATAAAACTATCATTAGTAATATCTTAAAGTTTTTAAATAGAATAAATAAATTTACTTATATCATAAAAAAGATTAAATCAATAGTTCTCAAGTCTTGTCTCTTAGCAATTAGTTTCGGTGATACAAACTTGTGAGATAGGTGTAGGTGGGTTGGGATCTGGGTATGAACAAAATAGGATACACACACTCACGCCCTCTCACATTCACCCACGCCCACCCACACCTCAAGATGGTGAGAATACTATGCAAAAAGAATCGCCTGGTTTTTTTCAGCCACTTATTTCGAATGTTACACAAACTCTATAGAATATCTAATGCAAAAAACAATTTCACTCTACGCAATCAAACAAGTGGCATATTCTTCCAGAGCGAAGAAAATGACGAGTTGTGTGCGAGTGTTGAAATAAAGATTACAGAGAGTGCCATGTGCTCGCACATGCAAAATTCTTCATACATTTTTCGTTGCTAGTCGTCATTAAAAAGTAACGAAAAATTTATAAAAAAATCAAAACAAAAATAGTTTGTATTTTTGTAAGTATTTCACAACCACTATTACATATGATATTAACATTGTCACAAAGTGTTAAAAACCAATGTCAGGTAGTATTTTCACATTACGGACCTGATTTATAGTAAAATGACGTTAATGAATGGCGAGAGTATGAGTGTAAATATTCTATTATTCAAACGCTTAATAGCTCACGAATTCCGTTAAGATTTAAAATTCTCAGAATATATACACTGCTGTAAGATCTTCTCAAAAATAAAATTTTATCTACAATAAGCGAACATCTTTTTCGAGACTAGTTTGATGATAACAACGCAGTGAAACATTATCTTCTTATCTTATTCGGTAGTCATTTATCTTTTTAAAAAATATACATTTTTAAGCAAAATTAAAGTAAGCAAACTTTCCTTGTGTATTAATCGTTTAGTAAGAAAATCATATTGCTAAATCTCGTTCGATTTTTTGTTTATTAGTAGATCTTACAATGTTTGAAATATCTAAAAAAGTTAATTTACTGTAAGATCTATATAGATGTAAAAGTCTTCGAGTGAGGTCCCATGTTTTGATTTATACAAGATAGTTGACCGATAGTGACATTTTGTATCGTAACTTTTTAGCGTGAACCAGACATCGTCTATATAATTTTAATATATTTTAATTGTGCCTTTTTTTCAGAAGTTCATATAAATCTACATCTTCAACAGTTTGGTATAGTTGTTTAAACAATATTTCTTATCGTATTTTTTTGTTGATTGAATCATGCTTCGATTCGCAAGTAAAACAGCTGCGCGTGTACTTGTAATCGGTGGTGCTACTCTTTTTGGAGCTACAGTAACTGGAAATATGCCACAATATTCGCCACCCAATCTACCAGAACAACAAACAGCGCCAACAACTAATACAAACACAAATAAATAACCCATACTTATGAATAATAATAACTGTAAACGATTCATATGACATTTTACCAATATTATATCTTAAATAAGTTATAACTCGACCTTATCCTTTTTAGAATTTCACAATTGATTAAATATTTTGTTTGAAAGATATCTACACTAATAAACATGTGATTAGGCTATTTTTTAATATCATGATATTAGTTTCACCATCAAATAGTCTTACCGCATTCAAGTTTATCCTGTTTTATTTAACTCTTTACACAATTTTTACGAAAATACATGGATCTGTTCCAATTGCAGGAACGAGATAAGTTAAACGTTGTAAGACAATCGAAAAACGTAAGTTAACACGTATGTCAACATATATTTTCCCATAAAATGATATTAAATTTTAAAACAGTACTCAATGTAATTAATTCATCAAAAGTAAAATCAATCTTTTCAGCTGATATCCAGTACAAATAACATTACAAACGTGACTTGTAATGGAGAATGTACATTAGAGAAACTTCAAATACTTGTTGCATTATTCCCTCGAATCCAACACCTTACAATAAAGCTCCATACGAAGAACTTAGAATCATGTATACGATTTCTAGTAGAGAAAACAAATCGTAATACTAATCATCTATGCTCATGAAGTCTTTTATCGGCAAATAAAATTTGGTATACAAAATTAAAAACATTAATCGAATCTGAGACTTTACTTGATGATTATATGTTAAAAATGATCGACTGGGATCTGTATTTATGGTGGTAACATTGATATATATATTTATAAAATACTTTACTCTTTATTAATAAACAAGCAAATATATCACTATATGATGTTAAATTTCTCATAGTATAGGTATCAAGCCATGTGAATAAAAGGAATCATAACTGAAGATTTTTGACCATAAATTAACGACATCTTTTATGAGATTCTACAGGACGTTGTTTTGAGTGTGACACATAGTTTCATAATAGTGATTTCATCTGAATTGCACAACACACAAGTAAAATATTTTTAATATTTATGATTCGCCTTTCAAAAGTTAATTTTTTTATGTTATAATTTATAGATTGATTAGTTTATTTCTCAATCATGCCATATAAATTTGATCGTCTTCCTTGGGAAATTCTACATCAAATTTTTGATTTTTTGAATACAACTGATCTTTTACATGCATTCAATGGAACTAATCCATATTTAGATAGTATACTTCAATCATATCATCGTATTCAACTTAATTTTAAATCTATAAAAAAATCACTATTCCATTATATATGTGAACGTGTTTATCCTGAACAAATACAATCTCTTGTTCTTTCTAATGATGAACATACTCCAAAACAAATTCAATTGTTTATGTTACATTTACCATTGATAAATTGTATTAATCTTCAATCATTAACTATTCATGGAATAGATGATGCGAATTTACTTTGTTTAATGATATCATATCTTGAAAATCATACCAAACTCAATTTCCTATCAGTTTCCAGTCAATCAATTCAAATAAATAAAAAACTATGCCGTAGTATCATGGAAACTTTAACGACTTTATCTTCTTTGAAATATTTAACATTTCTAAATAGTTCAACATTAACTTGTCTTCGACAACCATTATCTAAACTTACTCATTTGACAATTCATTCTTGTTCATATACTGACTTAGCAAATATTTTTCGATGGATTCCAAATCTCGTTTACCTTCAGATATCAGTGTCATACGATCAAACCATGCCAAAATTTGATTATATTCCACCACATTTAAATTCTTTGATAATCGAATCAAAAAGTTGGATATTATTTCATCATCTTGAGAATCTCTTTTCGCTGACTTCATCTCTGGAACGTCTCGTATTAGAAACGTATGGTGAACCAACATTACTTCATGGTCAACGATGGGAATCATTAATTAAAAACAAATTACCACATTTAAAAGATCTTGCATTGAACATTATGCCAGAAGAAAATACTATGACTGCTGATGAAGTTCTTACACCATTTCAAACTCCATTTTGGACAAAAGAAAAACACTGGCAAATGGGTTGTTTCATGTCTACTAGTATTCAATCATGTGCAAGGTTATTCTCTGTACCTCATTTTGCACCTTTTGAAGATTGGTATCCACTGAATCAAGGATTTTCTAATCATTTATTGAATGACGCTCGTTCATTAAATCCTTATCCATTTGATGATAATTGCAAACATTTAAAAATATATCATTTGCCAACACCGGTTGCTGTTTCACTACCTTTCAAAAATATTCAAACTCTATCGATTCAATGTACTGCTGATAATATTGATCAGTTACGAAGCATTCTTAATCTATTATCTATTCATCATCTTATTATTGATTATTTGAAAGGATCTCCAGTATTTCATGATCTTATACAAGCTGCACCAAATATTTCTCAATTAACTATGAGAGGCCAAGCATTAACACATATTCTTGATTCACTTTCAAATAATGAACATACATATGAACAAATTAAAAATTTACATGTAAAAGATGTTATTCATAGAAATGATATTGATCAAATCTGTCGAATATTTCCTAAACTAGAACATATTTCTTTACATGTTAAAGAACGAAATGATATTCTTCCGATATTTGAGAAACTTCATCATCTAATAAGTACAACTGTTCAATGGTTTTATTCTAATCGTACATCGTTGTCAGTCATGGAGGAATTTCTGCAAGAAAATAACATATGTACGGATGGAGCATACGAATTTTTTGCTTCTTCACTTAATCTATGGAATGATTAATCGACAGTGTTTACAATATGATTTTTTTCTCTGTTTCTCTGTATGTGTAGTTCTTTTTAATAAGAAAATTTTGTAGATTATCTATAAATTGAATATTATTTTTCTTTCTGCATATTTCTTCACCCATCATTTAAAATTCATGTGACCAACGTAATGTTGTTGCTTGGAAACTTCCAATATCAATCGCTATCCGAAAAGAATACACTTACGCTATAAATGATTGCTTGTCTCCGACGATTTCAATATCGTTCACTCCAAGGCACAAACATATCAGCGCGTCAGTAACATGGTTTTTATGATCGTGAAGAATACTTGCTTGATTCCTTAGCTACTTTGCGTCGCATCATACTTGGATGTAGACATTGTGTAATAAAAATCACCATTGTTACAATACCGATGAGCTGAGTTAAATAGTACAATAATACCAGAAATAATTATAGTTATTTTGAATAAAGAGATTATGCGATTAATATTTTTAATTGATGTTTTAAATTCTTCTTGTGCAATTATTCTATTCAGACGTTGTGAATAAGTTCAATCAATTTTTAGAAAGTCATTAATCGAACTTATTAAACACTTTGCCTTAAAATATGATACCAATTTGAGAACTGTATTACTTCTGAAAGATCTGAAGCCAAGCTACCCTCCCATGCATTTATCTGAATTTCGAAATTTTCGATAAAAAAAATTCTCTGAAGAAAATTTAATGTCACTCTATAAGGTAAGCACATAAGATAAAAAAATAATATAATATTAATTTCCTTCGTTCGATAGTCAACTGAATCACATCAAGTTATAAACCTAATATTATCGTAGTCAGTATGGCCGAGTGGTCTAAGGCGCCAGACTCAAGCGTAATGCTTCCTCAGTGAGGTGGAGTGTTCTGGTCAGCGTATGCTGGCGTGGGTTCAAATCCCACTGCTGACACCATTTTTTTTAATTCATTCTTCTATTCACACAGAACAGAAAAGAAAAATCGATATAATATCATAGATGACTAATCTATACTATTTCTATATTAAATAATTTGTTGATAAAGTAGCAATTTTTTTTCTTTTTTGTTTTGTTCTACAAAAATTGAAAAATATTTTAAGAGTCCTTCTTCAACTATTAAATGTCGAATATTTTGAAATATATCAAAAGAAAAATTTATTGTTCAAGGTATGTACAATACTTATTTATATCCGATCAGATTGATAAAGATGATTACAATTTACATCATATAACTGTACCGAAACCTCATTCGAGTTTCTCCTACACTATCGTAATTTATATTATTTCATAAAATTATAGTTATGTAAATTATAAACTTATTCTTTGAAATAGTTGTATTAAAACATTCAAAATTGAGAATATTTTAGATTTAATATAAAACAACATAAAACTTCGTTTATTATTGATGAAAAAGATATTAAAACAAAATATTGTCATACATATACGCTTTATCTTGAACGAGATGGCTATGAGTTACTTTTGAGTTCTTGAAGATCATTAATTAAAAGTGTTACACCAGATAATATGAGAATTCTGTTCAAATGTAACATGAAATTTAACATTCTTATTTTTCGCACTCTTGTTCGACAACAAATAAGGAGATGATAATTATAATAATACTCGTGCATCTTACTTGCTTCCCGTGAAAAGAGAGAGGGACAAGTATTGAGTCTGCTAATTGAAAGATAAAAAGTTAGATGTAAACAATGCACAAATATATGTCCCAGGCAAAATTAAGTTTTAGGCAAAATTAAACAGGCAAAACTTGCTATTGTTTCCGCGCGAAAATTTGAATTTTGTTTTGTTTTGGTCGAAAAAAAATATCAAAAAACATTTTTCTATTATAATAAAATAGATTATTTGTATAATATCGTCCAACAAAAAAAACATATTAAGAACAACTAATAAAAAATTAGGCGATTCATTGTATCATATATTTTTTCCATTTTTTCTGTGCTCGTCATTTAGAATTAAAAGAAAAAATATCGGGCAAGATTCTTTTATTAGAATAAAACAAATAATTTGTATAGTAGTTTCCCAAAAAACATATTAAAAACGTTGAATAAGAAATTGAGTGAACTTATTGTACCATGTATTTGATTTTTTCTGAAAATTTTTGTGTTTTTGTGTGCTCGTCATTTATTATATACTAATTTATTCAACGTTTAGTATTATAAAAATATAAAATAATTGATCGTCTCATCTCATAATATATTATTACATAGTTTTCCTAAAATTATTATTCCCATAAATTTTCTATATTAAAAATTTTTGCTAAGATCTACTAAATTAAATGTTTATGTCGCTTATGTAAATGAACTGTATTCTATTTATCAAGGTTCGTTACTATGAAACACATAATGATTAAACATAAGCTATGACGACATTTTTAATTAGATAAATCGATGTATTTTGTTTTTATAATTGAAATATTACTATTCGATGGAAACATTTAATGAGAAAATAATACACAACCGCACGTCTCCGTTGCCTTATGTTTATTTAACTACTGACTTTCATTTTTCTTGAATGTGATCGTAAGCTTTGAAATCTGTTTATCATATTTCTTTCTTTGATTTTATCATCACACGTAATAAATATTATCTAACTGAAAATATTCATGTCTTTTCCTATATAACCGATTCGGCAAAATACTTATGAAATCACAATCACAGAAGAAAAAAATCTTCGTAAAATTGTCTTATATTTACAATATTATTCTTCATCAATTACGATCAATATCTTAATCTTATTGTCATAAAAAAAATATAATATAATAAATACTCAACAATTCATTTCTAGCTGATAATCAATGTCCCCATGTCCCCATTATTAAAAAAATACAATATAACAAAAAACGAAAATTCAATAATTCATTTTTCAGCCAATAATCAATGTCCCCATGTCCCCATTATTTGAAAAAATAATATATTTAAAAATAAAAACTAAATAGCTTATTTTTCAGCCAATAATCAATGTCCCCATGTCCCCATCATTTAAAAAAATCAGTAAAATTAAAAATAAAAATAAAACAAATCATTTTTCAGCCAATAATCAATATCCCCATGTCCCCATCATTTAAAAAAATCAATATATTTAAAAATAAAAATAAAACAAATTCAATTTTCTAGCAAATAATCGATGTTCCCATGTCCCCATCATTTAAAAAAATCAGTAAAATTAAAAATAAAAA
>CAJNOI010000770.1:0-26669 GCA_905250115.1 Adineta steineri | reverse complement strand
TTTTTGATTTTTAGTTAATAAAATCCATAACTAGAAAAACAAATTTTGTTAATTCTATCCACACTTTGTATTGTCTGATCAGTTTATACGGGTGCTACTTTAAAAGTAAATCTAAAAGGATATGAATGATAGATAGATAGAATACCCACACCATCTTCACTTGCTGTTGCTGACTTTAGTTATGATGGAAAAATAGATTTGGCTGTGATCAATAACAGAACAAATAGTCTAAATATAAGCAAGTTTATTAAATAAAAATAGTAGTAAGATAAAGAATCAGAGTTTAGTTCCATTGAATATAAAATATATCTAATTTTCGAAAGATTATATAATTCTCCAACAACTTCTTCGAATCAATCATTTCATATAATTTTTCAATGAGATCATTTGTTCCCTCTTTGACCTGAATACAAACTTTCATTGGATGAGACATTTTATTCATTTTGATTCTGTATAATATCCAATAAGCAACTCTTAAAAAATCACAATTTGAAATTATTTGTATTGAAAATGATTTCGTTTGTGGAGAAAGACCAATAATGAAATCCACATCATTACTACCTTTTGCATTTACTAATGTTACATTTGTAATCTTACTCTTTTCCAAACAGCGACGAAGTTGAATCATATCGTTTTCAACATCAAGAAATTCATATGGCTGTTTTAAAAGTGTCACACGTAACATCATTAAATTTGGTAATAATTTAAAAATTTTCATAAATGCTTTCATAGAATCAATCGAACATTTAATTACTAATCGAGTAACATTAATAACTTTAAATAAATTCTTGAGTCGATTAATATAAACTTGTTTTTTATTCAAATTAATTATATTTAAATTCACACCAGGACAAGAATTTCTATCATAAGATAAATGTTCTTCAAAATCATAAAATGTTTGGCTAAAAAGGTATAAAAGAAATAATCAAAAATAGACTTGAAAATCGATGTATACCTATGAGGAAAAATATCATAATCAATTTTATCATCTTCAACTACAATTCGAAATATCCATTCTTTTTCCATCCAAAACGGTAAGAAATAATTCGGAATTGTTTTATGATAGTCAGTTATCTGAAAACTTTCATCCATTTTTTCCTGCAAGCAAAGAGTAAATCTTTCTAAATTCGGCATATTCTTCCGAATTAATTCTTCCCATCGATTTGCATCTAAATAACTTACATCTCTATCAGATACAGTCACACTTAATATTTTTAATTGTAATGGTAATTTTGAAAGTAATGCTTGACATAAATCACATGAAAGATCCATAGTACATAGATTGAAAAGAACTAAATTGTTTAGTGTTGGAAAGATATCGATTGAATTTGTCAGTTTAAAATCCAGAATAGTAAAACAATATAAATGAGTTAATCGAGGTGTATAAGAAAGTAGATGACAAAATTGATCGAGAGTTAAATAATGTAAGAAAACAAAGAATTCAATTGATGCATATTGTTCATTTGTTGCTATTGGAAGAGTTAAATCAGAAATTTCAAAATCATGGATATCTAGTTTGAGATATTTTAAGAAAGGTAATTGAAATAGAAGTTTATAGATATCACCAATATCACCTTCACAATCATCAAAGAAAATTTGTAATGAAGAAAGACGTGGTAAGGATTTCAAATAGAAAAGAAGGTCGGCAAATTGAAATGTTGAAATATGTTTAAGAATAATCGATTCTAAATGATTAAATGTTAAATTAATTGTAGATAGTAGAATGAATTCTTCATAATACAGTTGATGATCACAATAAAATGAAATAATACGATGTTTATTAGGGAAAATATATCGTTCATAACGATCTTTGATTGTTAAATTTGATTGAAATTTGGATGAAAATTGAACTTTTAAATAGAAAGTTGAATGTGTTATGAGATCTTGAAAACGAATATTTAAGTTTGAAAATGATTGACAAATATCACATCCATTTAAATAATCAAATATTTCGTAGAAAATTTCATTTGACAAATTTTCAATATGATTAATAATTTGTCTATAGAAACAAAAAATTTTTAAATGAGTTAAATAATTTAGATTTCTTACTTTTTCTCAGATAATACTCGAGGCATAATTTGTTTTCTGAATTTATTTTTTTCTTAACTGATTGGATACAATAGGTGACGTATTAAAATAGATAGTTATCGTTCGTTTTGTTTTAGTTCTTTTCTTATCCTTTCTATAGGTGGTGTTAGTATATATATTTCACATATATATTTTTTTCGTTCTCTTGAGGGTGTTGATGAGTGTAGGTATATCTTAATTATCTCACCTACACCCAGATCCACACCCTCAAGAAAATGTGAGATTGCGGAGTGAAATAGTAATTAAATTGTTCACTTTTCGAAAGATATATCGCTACTTCTCAAGATAAGTAAGTCCAGTCTTACAAGAAAATTGTTGAGTGCGCTCAAATCGATATCAGTAGTCGTCAGAATTTTCAAACATTTCGTGTTGTCGAAAAGGATAGTTGTGCTCAATTCCGTGGTAATTACATAGATGCTATAAGAAGACGTATGCGCATAGATACGATACTAGTCAAAAACCATGGTCGCCATACAGAAAATTCTGTAATTACCATGCAATTCCTAAAGTTGCTCAATAGTTGCTCAAAACTGGCAATTACAGAGAAACTGCAATGGTTATAAGAAATTCAAGTAATTATTAGAGAAGAATATAAAAAGCGTTGCATTTTGGTTCACAACATACAACATATTTTTTTGCTATACATGTGAATTATGTTAAAAACGTAGTTCGAATCTATTCTTCTATATGTCTATATTACTTTCTTTTGTAGTGTGATATCGATAGATATTAAGATATAGTTGTTTCTATCGGATTGTCTTCAAGGAATTTGTAGTTAATATATGTAAATCTTTTATAATGCTATTAAGATCTACTTTAACACACCGACCATCAATCTAATGAACTAGCCTCATTATTATGATCTTTTTTTCTCTTCTGCACTTATCTTTACATACAATCTCGTTGTTTATTCTATGTATATGCATATATAGACAAACATCGATCCACAGTACTGTATGTCATTTTACATTGTTTTATACTCCCAATATACACAAAATCAAATCCCCAAATGAATGTTAAAAATTTAGTTTTCTTTAAGAATATATAAATCTTCGTTTAAATGCCGTGAAAACAAAAATGATCAGTAAAATAAAGATCTTAGAATGTTACTGATTTTTATTTATTAATAAAATAGATATTTACAACAGGTTATTTTCATTCTAATTTAATTGTCTTCTTTTTTTGCTCAGATATTTACTTGACAAAATGACTACGAATCATTCAAACACACAAATTGGAGAATTGAAAATCAATTCTGTTTACAATTACGATGATTTCTATAAATCCAATGCTGAAATCAATTATATCAATCTTGAAAAAGGTCTACTTCGATTTGTGTATCTACACGAAAGTAGTAATAGTACTCTAAAATCTAATGTACGCATATACAATAAGCTATGTGATGGTCAAATTTGTTATCACACAATTGTATCGAATGGATTTCATGATCCATATTACTGTTCTTATGATCATTTTGAAACTTATCATCAACAAAGTTTGTGTAAAGAATAGTATACATGGAATTGTACACGACAATTCTGCAAAAAACAGCATTTTTTTATTTCTACTAATGCTAAACGTTACATTAACAATGAGACAGATTTAAAAGTATGGAATTTAATTCGTTTCATTCGTCTGTTCTCTCGTCATTTTACTGAGTCATTCAAGCATTGTATCGTGAGATTATCGTAATCATGGTGCAAATTATCGATTATGCATTTCAGGATATCTATAAGTTACGATTATTTCTAGGCGGACGAATAATCAATCAATTAAATAAGAAAACTCTACAAGGACTAGCTGAAGAAACGTCATATTATGTACTAGTAGTATTTTTGACTCCAGAGAGGATTAAATTCACAAGTATGTGGTATACTCAATCATTACGTAAAATTAGCATTAATCTTAGAAATTTATCACGAGAATTTATACAGTACCTATATGATCAATTTCATAAGTATTATTGCGAACGATTGCAGGACCATGGCAATTGATTGTATAAATAAATAAAATAGTGTAGAACTACATTTCAATTGAATCCTTTAAAAATATTGTGATCGTTGCCGACTTTACGAAAAAAGACAATACATGCTGATTATATTTAATTTATCTTTAGAAAAAATAAATAATCATAATTATCTTATAAATGATAACATTGCAGTTTAAATACGATAGGTGAGGATGTGGTTGTCAGTTGATCATGATGCTCTCGCACCCACATCCACACCCTCAAGATTATTAATGATCTATCAAATGCACATGCAATATTTCATTTGAAAAAATCAAATGTGTTCGGATATTAATAGAGCTCTTCATATATTTAGTATTAGTGATGGGTGTGAGTGTGGATAAAAGAAGACTAAAACACCCATACTTACCCTCAAGGAAGAAAAAAAAGAATAAAAGTTTATCTTAATGATGTCATTTCTGTTACATTGTAAAAAATGATGATGATGATGTGCTTTATCAACGATTGTAAAAGGTAACTCAATGTATACATTTAATTTCACAATCGATTGTCAATTACTGCATACATTGAAACGCTTTGTATATATAAGAAAAGTATAATAACGATGTTCAAATACTTTTTATGTTTCTGTTGAAAGATAAAGATTATCATTATTGATCTTATACTTTCTACCGTAGATAATTCTCAATGTCTACTATCATATCAGAAAGGAATAGTTGCTCCAATCAGTAAGAATGAAATGTATTTGGATTATGTGAAACAAGCTATAGTTGGAATTCTAATGGGTGCTTTACGAGTTGTAGCTATACAACAAAAACTTACACCAAATGAATCATTGGCTGTATTTTTTCATCCATCAAATACAAACTCATTGAATTTTATGAATGATCTGTTACGAAAATATATTCAAACATGTTGTGATGAATTTTGTTGGATTTATGACGATGTTTATAGTAACACGACAATTCCTTTAAAAGAAGCTTTAGATTTAAATGGCGATCATTATATTTTTAGTCATTTTAATAAAATATTTCAAAATAGCCGTTCAAATCTTACTCCTGGTTCAAAACATCTCAATTGTTTGGCTATGTGCACAGCAGTTAATTATATGCCATTACTTTTTTCAACAATTTTTACTCAATATAAAGAACATTATATAGTGGGAACAAGAATTAGTCATGATGGAAATTGGAGTGAAGCTGAAAAAAATGTAGTCCGTGTGATATTACAAGAACTTGTTCAAAAATCAATCGATTGGTTAAATACAAATAAACAAGAAGAATTTAAAAAAATAGCATTTGTTTGTCAAGAAGATGACAGTTGTAATCAAAATTGGGATCTATTTAACTTTTCTCAAGATAAACAAGTAATTGCTGTTGCAAATATAAAAAAACTCTGGAGTGAACTTGAACAAACTGAACAATAATGAAAAAATCATCTTGAAAGTGGAACTATGAGCACACCACACTCGAATTCATGTAGTTTCATTTTTTTTATTATTTCTTATGAAAAAAGACGGTAGAGTATTAACAATCGTTATCTCTACTACAAATAAAATTTGTTATCGACTATTTTTATTAAAGATTTATTAAGAAACGTTTATGATGAGATCAAAAGATTTCTACTTTTCCATTCACATTGTATTCACTCTAAAAATACATAAAGGTGATAAATGATAATTGCTTTGATTCGTTTTCGATATCTATTCTTTATTTATTACCATGCTCACACCAACACCCTCACCTACGCCTTCGACTATGATGTGGATAGAATGAAAAAAAAATAATATTAAAATAAGAAGTGTGAGAAAATGTGGTCGTGAAGTACAGTTTTGTTCTGTTATGCTTACATGTAAAATTTATTATATTAAGATAAAAGTATAACAACCCTTTTAATGTTGAATATAATATTTGTTATCTTTTGTTAGTTACGTGAGTAATAGGCAAACAGAATGTAACTTCGAACAATAATATGTTCTTTTTTTGCGTTAAAGTTTTATCTGCAACATAATATGCACACCAACGAAGTTTACAGTGAGCTTGCTACTGTAAATAATGGAACACACAAATGGTGGCACCGTCGTTGGATTAAATTAACCGGCGTTTCCGTTATTATTTTAATAGTTTTTGCTGTTACCCTTGGTCTGGTGTTAAATTTCGTCGTTTTTGCACCGAAGAAATCAGAAACTAATACCCCCGTGGCAACATCATCGTCATCACTAGCGACAACAATATCAACACCACTATCATTATCAACAACATCACCACCAATGACACCGATCACAACTTTACCACAAACAACAACAACAACATCACTAGTGACACCGATCACAACTTTACCACAAACAACAACTACGACCACAACACAGCCGTCAGGTAAGCTTCAGAGTAACGTTTTCCAGTCTCCTTAAATGGTACTTTTAAATCAGATATAAGCGACTGCTTTGTATCCAACAACTTTCTATATCATCTAACTAAAAGTTATATTAAAACAACAGTGATCTTGTGATGAGTGATTCAATGGTTAACTTAAGAAGAAACGAGCTACAATAATCCCCACACTCGCTATTTTTTCTCTTCGTTTGATATTACCATATATCCTACTTTTACGTGAAAATAAAACAGAAAAAAATAATTTTGCTCCAAAGGAGCGTACGTATATCTGTTGTGTATGACATTTTCTCGCGTAGAAATGCCAGACAGTTCTCCCCCGTCTCTATTTCGTGTTTAAATATAAATTGCTGTATTTGTGTATTATTTACTAGTTAGTCCCTCATCTTTGATCGATTCTGCTGCTTCCTGGATAAGTTATATTTCAGGTTTCCGACATGATAAATCACCACATTCCTTAGTCGGGAAAGATGCTGTATACACAACCGTATCTCGACATCATTTCCAACTGCAAAAATTCGTAAAAAACGAATCTGAAAAAGAAACAAGCACCACATTTCGATTTTGCTGTGGGAATCTGACGAGAATTTTGTGAATCCTACTGCTTTTCCTTTATCTAGAGAGTTTCATTAGCTGACTGTCATCAATAGAAGCGGTATATAATAACGATTCTTTATCAAAAATGCGAAACTTACTTTCGTACCGTATCGAGAATGATTTTTTCACAACAAACTTGAGACTTTTTGCATTTTCCAAAAAGTTCGAAAAACTTAGCAATAAAAGTAAAAAACAATTTTCATTTTACAAAATCTTAAACTTTCCGTACATGATTACATCATTTTGTGAATTCCACAAGCGACAGTCTTTCGAGAATGAATTCAATCAAATGTTTCTACCTAGAATGGTCTGTTACCGGTAATATGACTAATGCAAGATATTATCACACAGCAATCGTATTATCAACTGGAAAAGTATTAGTTACTGGTGGATCCTATGGCCTTACTAGTTATTTAAATAGTGCCGAATTGTATGATCCATCAGCAAGTACTTGGACAACTACTGGTAACATGACTAATGCACGATCTTATTACTCAGCATCTGTATTAGAAAATGGAAAGGTATTAGTTACTGGTGGTGTAGGCAATGGTTATGTATATAGTGCTGAGCTGTATGATCCATCAACAGGCACTTGGACAACTACTAGTAATATGATTCATGCGCGATTTAGTCATACAACATCTACATTATTAAATGGAAAAGTATTAGTTACTGGTGGACGGGATAGTAGTAGCAACGCTACTAATAGTGCTGAACTATATGATCCATCAACAAATACTTGGACAACTACTGGTAACATGATTAATATGCGATATTATCACATAGCATCTATATTATCAAATGGAAATGTATTAGTTACTGGTGGATGGGATGGTAATAGGGTTGCTATAAATAGTTCTGAATTATATGATCCATCAACAGGCACATGGACAACAATGAGTGATATGAATAATGCACGACGAGGTCACACAGCATCTATATTATTAAATGGGAAAGTATTAGTTACTGGTGGAGCTAATAGAGGTGGTGTTTTAAATAGCGTTGAGCTATATGATCCATCAACAGGCACATGGACAACTACCAGTGATATGACTAATGCACGACAAGGTCACACAGCATCTGTATTATTGAATGGGAAAGTATTAGTTACTGGTGGAGAGAATCGTAATGGTATCATAAATACTGCTGAACTATATGATCCATCAACAGATATCTGGACAACTACTAGTAATATGATTTATGGTCGATTTAGTCACATAGCATCTGTATTATTAAATGGGAAAGTGTTAGTTACTGGTGGCACATCCAATGGTTATGCTCCTTTAAACAGTGCAGAATTATATTAATTATGTCAAACAAATTAACTTTCAGTGAACTTATTTTTTTCTTGCAAGTAATTCAAATTCTAAAACTACTTTAGTTAGAACAACTTTCATCTTATCACCTCCACAAATTGTTTCTTCTATGATTTTATTGAATTATCAGACGCTTTAATATTCTATCCGAAATAAAAAATATATCTTTGTTCTCAGGTCTTGTAGATTATTTTATTATAATTAACAAAAAGTACAACTGATACGATAATTTTAATTATCCTTTCAAATGTTCTCTTAGTTTTACAGTGTCATTTTTTTATAACATTTAATTATTTTGATAGTATTCATCGGATTTAGAATGTATGATCATTGACACATTTCGGTTACCAAAGCACCTTGAAGTAAGTTCATGAATAACATATCTGTAAATAACAAGAACAAGAAGAACAGATAATAAAACAAAATCTGTAATCATATCACATAAACGAACTAATGAGGATGTTGATAAGGTAAACAAAATACTTACATTCAATTTATCCTTTTCTATATGAATACGTGTTCTGAATTATTTATTCATTTAAATTTACTCAAATGCTTATTTTGTAAGTGTTTCTTATATCAACATTTTATTCCATAAGGATGCGTGTTGTACTGACTTATACGCACCCACCCTCTATATGCGCAATATTTTTTCTTTTTCTGTCAATATGTAAATTTAGGTACTTGTGATTTCTAGGACGGATGTAAAAAAAAGATTCTTTAGGTATGTCCTTCTCATAAAAGTAGTATATATTACTTCCTCCTTTTCTACATCATCAAGGTTATACCTGTCGTTTATTATGTTGACAAATTTGTTATTATCGTTTTGCGCAGTATTAAATAATAAATAAGACGCAATAACATTTGAAATATAAATATATGGAAGAAATTGAATCATTTATAATTTAAACATACACATATATAGATCTATCCTAAAAATGATTCGACTAGTGACGGTTTTATTGTTTTTGATGATAGTATTAAGCGTGAGTTGCTTGTATCTTCCCTCTAATAGGTAAGTAGTTGATATAAAAATAGATTTTCTATCTATCTTTTATTTTCTATTAGAAATATTCGTGCTGCAGGAATGTGCAATGGTGATCGTAATACTTATGCAACATATTGTAATACACGTAAGGTAAATTCAATGCAAGATGCCGTGAGTTGTATAAATAGATTGCCTTCTGTTACTGGATTGGCATGGGGTTGTGTCAATGCACAATCTAGAAAATGCAAATGTACAGTTGATACGTCCTATCAGAATGATTGGGCACATACATTCTCAGAGGCAAAAAACAATTTATTCAAAGGATGTTCAAATAGTATCGAAGCAGAACGATATGAAGGAAACATGTATTTAACATATACATGCAGTACATGATCATTCAATCACGGACTAAGCCATATAATGTGTATATATGTGCAATTTTTTTTCTTTTTAAATAAAACAAAGAATTCTAATTTCTACATGTGAATCGATACTATAGATCACAGACTGAAACTTGAGGATGTGGATTTAGATGTAAAATGAAAAAAAGTATATCCACATTCACCCACCCACATAGCTTAGCAACAGAAATCGAATGATTAACCTCGCGAAAACAGTTTTTCAACATTACTTACATGCAGAAACTCGAGTTAACGATTTCTAAACTACATAATAAGATATAATAATAAATTCCTTTTAATTACGGAAACTTATTTTCAACAAATTTATTTATTTTTATTTCTTAATATCTCTTGCACAAATAAATCTAACATGAATGAATTATTTTGTTAATGAAAAATACTTGTATCTTCGTTCGATCCATAAAGCAATATGATTGTCATGTACAAATTGATGAATGTCGATAATCGATGATAATTGAACAATTCTCATTATTTGATTACATATATTCATTTCAGTTGTTTTCTTTTCTTGCTCAATAAAATCGAAACGTACACATGTTAATTGATGTTCATTAATATGAGTAAGAATAAAACTAATCCATTGATCGATATTTTCCCATGACGATGCAATATTTTTGCAGCTCCTTAAACGTAAACATCTTAATTGAGGAAAACGATCTTTATCAATGATATACGATAGAAATAAATGATAAATTTCTTCATTCATTTGCCTATTAATTAATGAAGAACAATCAACATGTAATCGTTCGAGACGTTGTAAAACAGAACAAAGATATAAATTATTCGTATCATTTGTCAACCAATACTTGAATTCTGTCAAACAAATCTCCAGACAAATAATATTCGGTAGTAGTTGAAACCAACTAATTAATTCTATAGAAAGAACATTCATATTTTAATATATAACAAATTGCCAATATTCCAATTAACTCTGATATTTTTCTACAAGAATTTTTAAATATCAAAGGTACTTAATAAAAAAATATTTTCAATTCACATCTCGAATAATAGATCTCAATCAATTATCAAATATTCTACGAAAATTTTTTCTTTTTACCAATTTTTTGTAACTTTATGTAGTGTTATGCTGTTTAAGATTTCCAAGTTCGAGGGTGTGGGTGGGTCTCAGTTAAGGGTAGAGATATATCCACACCCACACCCACACCCACACCCTTGTGAATGATCAAAAAGAAATATAAATTTACCTTGAAGATTATAATTAATATTTGTATCAATTGAATCAAATAATGCGAGCATATTAAAGTGTGTTAATTGAATTTGATTTACTATATTTTCTGACATAATTCCTCTCTTTTGTGATAATACTAATGTTTTCCCTATATCATAAAAGAATGACTAATAGAAGAAAAGAAAATATCAAGTAATTAACCTTGACTAGATGGACATCGTAGAGCTTGAATAAATACTGATGATAATATTTGATTTTTATCAAATGATAAAAGTAATCGATCCATTCCAAACCAAAGAGTTTCAAGTTTTTGAGATAAATGTTTTGATGTTTGATTTTCTTTTAAATCAGTATTAAATTGTATATTTGTTAAATCAATCGAGCGAGTTAAAGTAAAATCGTTGAAAGTAAATGGAAGAGAAAACATTTGTATCAGACCATAGATTTGTTCGAAATCCACGCATACTCGTTTACATCCAAAAGGTCCATTAAGCCAAAAAGGTGTAGAGAATGTGTTTACAAAGTTATTAATGACATTTTCATCAGCTTTTTCGAACATTTGTATTTGAAGAGCAAAATGAAATGATCGAAGATGTAGGAATTTTTGACAAAGAATACTTAGAGAATAACCATTATAATTTAGACCAGGTTCATTAGCACATCGATGATACATGGATATGGATAAAGATTCAAGTGATTGAACAAATTTTAATAGAAGATTTTCTAATTCATAACAACCTCGTCCTTGTATATTCAATGTTCTTTGAATAGGATAAGAGAAAATGAAAAAAGTTTTTTTTCTGAATTCCTAATATTACCTGAACTTAAGAGTATGAAGTTTAATCGGATAATCCATAGTTTTTGACAAATTTTTATTAAAATCATTTTCTACTTCAATAGGATTGCTAATATGAACATCTTTAGAAATAAAATAGTAAACTATTTAAAGGAATTTTTTAAGAAATAATATAAAATTTACCGAGCCATTCAAGTTTTGGAAGATAATAAAGTAACACAAATAGAGTTGATAAATTCAAAATATTAATTTTAAGAAAAATAAGTGATGGATGAAATTGATAACTATTAATCAATGTATGATGATACGAAAGTTCAAAACCACTTTCACCTAATGTATTTAAGAGTTGATATTTATGTAAATTAGTTGAACATTGAAATAACCAATCGAAAAATGATTCCGAATGATGAGTTTGATAGGAACAAGCTCTCCAATTTAATGTACGTAAAGTTGATCCACAAGCGATACCATACAGAAAAATATCTCGATAATTTTCATTCATTGTTATACTCTGATAAACAATTAACGTATTTAATTGAGGAAATATTGGTTCGACATTTTTCTTCTTCAGTAAATTTATCATATGGAGTAAATTTGATGAATTATTGTTCTGATTATCTTTTCTTATAAAATAATTTTTCATAAAAAACTTTATCACTTCATCGGCTAATGAAATCACTTGAGAACAACGATATGAATTACCTATTTTTAAAACGGTTAAATTCAAACGCCATTCATCTTTCATTATTATTTGATGAGAAAAATAACGAAATATTGACAATGAACAATAACGTAAATCTAATTTATCATAAAGGCAACAAAATCTGAATAACATACAATCAATTCTTGTATTAAGGTTAGAAAAACTATAAATAGCATCCGCCATTGATAATTGATCCCAAATACATAAGAAAAGTTCATTTGATATATCTTCTAATTTTATATTATTAACCATTAAATATTGAAAATTGTACGTTAAATTTTATTTTTGGATGAACACAATGAAATGATTGTTTTCTATGTGACTGATATGATATGAATGAAACAATGAATATAATTCATGACACCTATTCACCAATGAACAACATCCATTTTTGTCTTTCAAGTCGAGTGGATAAATAAATTTATATATTTCATTAATAATCGTGAAAATCTTGGAAATTTATGAAGAAAGTGTCAAAACTCAAAATTTCTATGTTTACTGAAACGTCATAAACCGTTAATGCACATCGATTTCATAAACTAGACACTGTAAGCTATCATTCTATTATATTTAAGTATATCTCATTTGAGTTTTAAGAATCGCAAAATATTTTGCTTATATATATATTGATATTAAATACATAAATTCAGGTTGATATCATAGTGTTTCAAATCTGTGATTATACATTTAACAAAAATCATCCAGTTTTGATTTTAATATTCTTCTTGTATTTTAATGTGACCTTTGAATAATAAAACTAAAAAGAATATTTTTCTATATGAGACGTTCTTTTATATAATATTCACTCAACAGCATTAGAAAGATCTTGAGGGTGTAAGTGTTGGTGACGGCGTACGAGTGTATCCTCTTCAGTCACACCCGAATTCTGTTGATAACCCAGTCGAATAATATAAACAAAAGAAAATTTATGAAATTTTATTTGATTAGATAATAAAAACAAAGAACGATTTTGTAATCAGAAAATATTTTCTCAATTGACTATGTTTACGTCTATTGTATTCATAATATTTCTGTATGAATTTAATACTTACTGTTTTTTTCTAATCAATGTGTTTTTGTAAACTATAAAGTGTATAAAGTCTATAAATAGATGTAAACATTTACTAATTAATTGTACAAGACAAAAGTCTTCTATCTCATTTTAATTTATTTATTTCTATGCTTAAGAAAAAAATTAAAATTGAATATGTATTTCAATAATAGAAAAGTATGACATTAATTCTAAATTTTGATAGAAAGAATTCATAGATTAATATGAAAACTTGTTTAAAATAGTTTCAACTGGAATATATGAGTTCCTATGTATAGTTTACAGATTGGTTGATCAAGGCAAAAACATCTATCGTTGAATTTTTGCATGATTATTTAAAACACATCTACTTTCATTTTCACAATTTTTTTGTCTTCGATTGAAATCTTTCTGTTTAGTTAACAAACTGCTCGTATGTTACTATGTCAATAGTCTCACGCCATCATATTGTTTCGTAAAGATAGAGAAAAATGTTAATTTACACCATCATACAATCCTTTTTAGTAATTTTTTTCTCCGTTCTCTTCTTCTCGAATATTCTATGTTAGCATATGCTTGTGCAATAACATCGTCGACTATATAAAGAAGTGTTTTTTCATGTATTTTTCATCTTCCAGTTTTGATCATTAACTACGTGCTGTGCAACAAAAGCACACACCTGGTGGCTAACAACCTACAACGATGACAGATTGGAAACGTTTGCTCTCCTTAGACCCAGATTTGCTTACGCATTAATTATCGTTCTTCGAATTTGCTTGAACTTTTTACGTTTGAGTTAAAAACCCGGCTTCCAGTGTATTCGATCGTACGAAACCCTGCTATCGTCATATAACAAATGATGCTTTGGGTTGATCGGATATGTTGAAGGCCACCGATATGAAAATCCTATTTGTTTGTGATGATAATTTATATAATTCGCAGCAAATATATGAACTTTCATCGGTGTATCTTCAATATTTTCGACACATATCACTGGAATCGAGTCTCGAAGATACGAATAGATAATCCGTAAGAAAAATCTAAGTGTTCTGGAAAACATGCGTTTTTAATCTTATTACAAGATATATAGAAATTGTAAGTAAAAGATTATAGTGATATTTATTTTAATTTTAGGTCTGATAAAAATAGAAGAAGGTGAATAGAATTATGGAAAAATGATGATTCTTTGTTTGATTGTATTCTATTTTATAATATAATATTTAAATAAATAAATATATCATCTATGTCATGAATAAACCACTAATTTATTGGTAATGATTAAGAATAAAAGCACACATATGCAACTGATTGCTTGATTTGATGGTGTGGATGAGGGAAACTTAGTCAAGTGTTTTAAGAAAGAAAAGGAAATAAAATATGTATATTCGTTCAATCTTTTTATATCTTACGCGTACCTGCCTAGATCGTTATATGTTAGTGTAATGATAAAAAATGAAAAATCTTCATAATACTACTGTCTGTTTAAAAAAATAGTGGATTCGGATATTTTTGCAATAACTCGAGAACAGAAAGAGCTAGAGAGCTGCGATTTTCATCTCTACGTATCTGTCAATAAATGCCGAGAATTCAAGTAGATTCAGTGTTCCGTCATCATCAATCTTTCAAAGAGTTTGATGCTGTTTTTTCAAGTCTTATAGTGAAAATAGCAAAAAAATCTTATGAAAATGCGAAATAGGGTGTGAGTGTGGTGTGGGTGCCTTTTCTTTTAGTAATCACCCAAACAGAGTTACTCTCATATTCACATCACCACCCACACCCTAAATTCATTCCCATCCATTTATTCGAACTTTATATGAGTGAATTGCAACTTTTTGGTACAATTAGATTTTTAGTGTATTTCGCTAATAACTCCAGTTTGTTCCGGCCGATTTCAACGATTTTTTGATATGTTATAGTGCTTTGAACACCTCACTGCCGTGCAAAATTTCAGCTCAGTAGCTCATGTTATTGCTGAGTTATAAAAAATTTATGATAAAAAAATGTCATTTTTTCATGACATATGCTAAGAAAAGGAAATTTTTCGACTATAAAGAGGCACGAGGAAAAGGAGATTATTAATCTATTTTGTACAGTTTTTGACGCTCTATCGAAATATATAACTAATTTTAGTTTGAATTTTCATTGGTTCGTTCATCTACTGGTCACATTGTTTAACAGACACTTGTTCGTTTTTATGTAGAGTGACACAAACACGGTTCTAGCTCAGCCTATGACAGAGCTGGCAGCGCGCGGATGATATAAAAAGAAAGCCAACACTTTAACTAGAAAACTGATGTGAAAAGATTCTCTCTTATCAAGTTTATTTCAAACAAAAAAACAACGAACTTTCTAAAAAAAAAGACGTTTACTCACTTTGTAGAGTGACAATTTGAAAATTGTCTGCTTTATAACTCTCGAACGGGTTGTCAGATTTAGTTCAAATTTTTAGAGAATGTATAAAACAAAAAGTTCTATTATTGGTAAAAAATTCAGCCTTGGATCTCGTACCATTCTCGAGAAATTTACATTATACTGAAAAATGTAGAGTGACGTTTTTCAATAAAATAACGTTTTTTATGGTACATTTACATTGAGTAAGTCGTATCTCAGTTAATATGCGGTAAAGTGTTGGGAAATTTTTACTGTGTAGCACAGGCACAGAGTTTAATAAAATGCACTGATCAGAAATTGTCTAGGTCTACTTTCAGTTTTTCGCACCAATTGTACCAAAAAGTTGCAATTCACTCATATATAGACGAGCAAGATACACAAGAAGAAATAATATAACAAAAACAATAACTACAATGCTAAACCCATTTACTAATTAAATAATATCCTCGGAACATTCGGTATATTAGTTCTCAGACATTTGAAAAATCAATAATATTTCTTTCAAACTAAAAAAAACTTTCTGATCATTAAACTTCTAAAATCAATCAATTATCTTACCACTAAATAAAATATTTCATGCAAATCTTTTTCCTTCAATAATATAAGAGAAAATATTATTGTCCCAATCTCCTGTGTTTGAAAAACAAACATCTATTGCAAATATTATTTTACTTAAACGAGATAAAAGACAATATTATTGTCCAAATGTCTCGTCCTTTAGAAAACAAACGTCTATCGCAAATATTATTTTCCTTAAACGAGATAAAAGAAAATATTGAAGCGTTTCTAATTGCATACTCAAACAAATAACCTTATATCCACAAAAACAAAAACTTTATTTATATAAAGTATTCTATTACAACATTTATGCTATAATAGAGAATTTCAATCTTAACTAAATTCTAAACTAACTTACCACATATGTTACTCTCTTTTTTGTTAAAAACACATTCATTTTTTTAACAGTTAACTTTTATTTAACATGAGAAACACAATTCTATTGTTTCTTTTCTTTATTATTATTACCCAAATAATATCACAAGATATACGTTCATTATTATTAACTAAATGGAATAATATTCAGTATCAATGTACTAATTATGGTTGTTCATCTTCTACTACCGTTTTGGCATTAAACTTGAGAGCCTGTGTAATTGCGTGTTTAGTTAATACTAATTGCCGTACGCTTACATTTGATCAATCCAATAATCAATGTGAACTCTTCGTTGATATTCCAAGTCAATATGGCAATCTGATCACACAAGCAAACATTATAACTATGACTGCCATCGATGACAGACAATTATCAGCTCGTAAGTAATATGAAATTCGATAGCCGATCAAATACCGTCACAGAGCTTTTTGAAGGAAAACAAATACAGACAAAAAATAAACATTATTTTTTGTAACGTGAATAACATATGAGCAACAAAAGTATATAGAAACTTTCAAGTTTAAACATTTCTCTTTATGATTATTTTTCGTTGAGTAAAGAATAGTTTAATTAGTTTTTCTTAGAAACCATACCGAATTGGATAGAATTATAAAAATACAATTCAAAATTGTCTTATTGTTATAAAAATTTCTTTTGATTTATTATTCCATTCTCATAAAACATCTGGAAGAATCTCATGTATTCTCATTAGTGTATATTTCATACAAAAAATCTAACACATTTACTCTTTTGTTTTAGCAATGACTACTAGTACAACAACATCCACGTAAGTTTCAATCATATTCCTTTTGAATATTAGTATAATACAAGCTGCATTCACTCGACTAAAAGTATTAAAAAAGAATCCGATAGAATCATCAATAGAGTAGTATTTTCATTCATGCAAAATCCAGATTCACTCTCCTATTCTTGGAAAAAGCAAAACAGGTCCTGCAATGTGTAATCATCTTGAGGGTGCGAGTGTGAATATTGACATCATCTTACATCCACATCTTGCTCATTTAGTTAATGTAACAGAAAACATTTTTAATCACTAAATTTTACATGTCTTACATACCACTACATTATGAGAGAAAGAAAAAAGGTAGCTCTTAGCTATTACTAATTACTAGATTTATCTCTATGTGCAAATGCCATAATAAGTAATTACTTGTTTCTAACTTCATTGTGCAAATATAGGTACAGCCCAACAACAACAACATTATTGTCGACAACATCATCATCATCATCGACAACAACAACAACAACAACAACTATGTTCACTTGCATATCGAGTTTAACAGGCGCAACAATGCTGCTTAATTTAACAAACAGTCCAAGTCAAAGTGGCTATATACAATATAGTTACAATTACATCGCTGTTACCACATCGACTCGTCTAACACTGTCGTTTCGTATGGATTTAGATAACTGGTCGTTAGACACATTGTCTGTGAAAAGAATCGGTACAAGTACAGAATTGTTAACAAATGGTGATTTTGACTCTGGTACCATGTCTGGCTGGTCATCATGCAATCCGAATAATGCGACGAATTTTGGATTTGTACAATATAATCTTATCTATTCACAATCCGGTTATTATTTTTGGAAAGATGCATCGACAGGCGCTGTTGATTATCTCTATCAATATTTTTCCAGTGTTGTCGGTGTCAATTATACAATTAGTTTTTATTTGAGAGGTGACGGTGGACTACCGAACAGTGCGAATGTCTATATTGGATTCTAGAAGACAGACGAAAAACCTCAATAATAATAAAACTAATTTTTTTCGAAAGTTCATAAGATGATCTCTTCCTCGATAACAAGATTCAACACTACATAGAGTATCAATTCACAAAAAAGCATAACTTTAGTTTGCGACTTTTTAAAATGCTTTTCTCGCATCTGAAGGACGATTCAAATTTTTCGATCTTTCTCAATTTTCAAAGATATCTCTAATAAAGATATGCGAAGTGATTAATCAAATTTTGTCATTTTGTAGAAGAAGATTTAAGATATCATCTGAATTAAGGTCATTTTATTAATTTTCAATGAAAACTTTTATAGTGTACATTCTATAAAAAACAAAAGTACTCTTGTAATGTCCGACGTGAAATACTGTTTCCTAAAAAATTTTCTATGGTTCTATAGAATTCGTTAAGCTCTACAAGAATATGAATATCAAAAAGATTGCTAATCCTACCTCTGATACAAAACTTAGAGACAAGGATGTGGATGTGTGTGCGGGTATCCGTACGGGTGTAGGTGTGGGTTTGGGTATTGTCTTCGCCTGGCACCTACACCCCTACCTACACCCTCATATAGTATCCGTATTAACAAATGGAACAGTATTAGTTACTGGTGGTGTTTTTAACAGTAGTATTTATTTAAATAGTGCAGAATTATATTGAGCATTGTAAAAATGACAAAATTTTCTATTGTAGTTTGCAACATTTATTTATTTTTCACATTATAACTATTTATTCATAAATGCTTTAATAAAACTATCATTAGTAATATCTTAAAGTTTTTAAATAGAATAAATAAATTTACTTATATCATAAAAAAGATTAAATCAATAGTTCTCAAGTCTTGTCTCTTAGCAATTAGTTTCGGTGATACAAACTTGTGAGATAGGTGTAGGTGGGTTGGGATCTGGGTATGAACAAAATAGGATACACACACTCACGCCCTCTCACATTCACCCACGCCCACCCACACCTCAAGATGGTGAGAATACTATGCAAAAAGAATCGCCTGGTTTTTTTCAGCCACTTATTTCGAATGTTACACAAACTCTATAGAATATCTAATGCAAAAAACAATTTCACTCTACGCAATCAAACAAGTGGCATATTCTTCCAGAGCGAAGAAAATGACGAGTTGTGTGCGAGTGTTGAAATAAAGATTACAGAGAGTGCCATGTGCTCGCACATGCAAAATTCTTCATACATTTTTCGTTGCTAGTCGTCATTAAAAAGTAACGAAAAATTTATAAAAAAATCAAAACAAAAATAGTTTGTATTTTTGTAAGTATTTCACAACCACTATTACATATGATATTAACATTGTCACAAAGTGTTAAAAACCAATGTCAGGTAGTATTTTCACATTACGGACCTGATTTATAGTAAAATGACGTTAATGAATGGCGAGAGTATGAGTGTAAATATTCTATTATTCAAACGCTTAATAGCTCACGAATTCCGTTAAGATTTAAAATTCTCAGAATATATACACTGCTGTAAGATCTTCTCAAAAATAAAATTTTATCTACAATAAGCGAACATCTTTTTCGAGACTAGTTTGATGATAACAACGCAGTGAAACATTATCTTCTTATCTTATTCGGTAGTCATTTATCTTTTTAAAAAATATACATTTTTAAGCAAAATTAAAGTAAGCAAACTTTCCTTGTGTATTAATCGTTTAGTAAGAAAATCATATTGCTAAATCTCGTTCGATTTTTTGTTTATTAGTAGATCTTACAATGTTTGAAATATCTAAAAAAGTTAATTTACTGTAAGATCTATATAGATGTAAAAGTCTTCGAGTGAGGTCCCATGTTTTGATTTATACAAGATAGTTGACCGATAGTGACATTTTGTATCGTAACTTTTTAGCGTGAACCAGACATCGTCTATATAATTTTAATATATTTTAATTGTGCCTTTTTTTCAGAAGTTCATATAAATCTACATCTTCAACAGTTTGGTATAGTTGTTTAAACAATATTTCTTATCGTATTTTTTTGTTGATTGAATCATGCTTCGATTCGCAAGTAAAACAGCTGCGCGTGTACTTGTAATCGGTGGTGCTACTCTTTTTGGAGCTACAGTAACTGGAAATATGCCACAATATTCGCCACCCAATCTACCAGAACAACAAACAGCGCCAACAACTAATACAAACACAAATAAATAACCCATACTTATGAATAATAATAACTGTAAACGATTCATATGACATTTTACCAATATTATATCTTAAATAAGTTATAACTCGACCTTATCCTTTTTAGAATTTCACAATTGATTAAATATTTTGTTTGAAAGATATCTACACTAATAAACATGTGATTAGGCTATTTTTTAATATCATGATATTAGTTTCACCATCAAATAGTCTTACCGCATTCAAGTTTATCCTGTTTTATTTAACTCTTTACACAATTTTTACGAAAATACATGGATCTGTTCCAATTGCAGGAACGAGATAAGTTAAACGTTGTAAGACAATCGAAAAACGTAAGTTAACACGTATGTCAACATATATTTTCCCATAAAATGATATTAAATTTTAAAACAGTACTCAATGTAATTAATTCATCAAAAGTAAAATCAATCTTTTCAGCTGATATCCAGTACAAATAACATTACAAACGTGACTTGTAATGGAGAATGTACATTAGAGAAACTTCAAATACTTGTTGCATTATTCCCTCGAATCCAACACCTTACAATAAAGCTCCATACGAAGAACTTAGAATCATGTATACGATTTCTAGTAGAGAAAACAAATCGTAATACTAATCATCTATGCTCATGAAGTCTTTTATCGGCAAATAAAATTTGGTATACAAAATTAAAAACATTAATCGAATCTGAGACTTTACTTGATGATTATATGTTAAAAATGATCGACTGGGATCTGTATTTATGGTGGTAACATTGATATATATATTTATAAAATACTTTACTCTTTATTAATAAACAAGCAAATATATCACTATATGATGTTAAATTTCTCATAGTATAGGTATCAAGCCATGTGAATAAAAGGAATCATAACTGAAGATTTTTGACCATAAATTAACGACATCTTTTATGAGATTCTACAGGACGTTGTTTTGAGTGTGACACATAGTTTCATAATAGTGATTTCATCTGAATTGCACAACACACAAGTAAAATATTTTTAATATTTATGATTCGCCTTTCAAAAGTTAATTTTTTTATGTTATAATTTATAGATTGATTAGTTTATTTCTCAATCATGCCATATAAATTTGATCGTCTTCCTTGGGAAATTCTACATCAAATTTTTGATTTTTTGAATACAACTGATCTTTTACATGCATTCAATGGAACTAATCCATATTTAGATAGTATACTTCAATCATATCATCGTATTCAACTTAATTTTAAATCTATAAAAAAATCACTATTCCATTATATATGTGAACGTGTTTATCCTGAACAAATACAATCTCTTGTTCTTTCTAATGATGAACATACTCCAAAACAAATTCAATTGTTTATGTTACATTTACCATTGATAAATTGTATTAATCTTCAATCATTAACTATTCATGGAATAGATGATGCGAATTTACTTTGTTTAATGATATCATATCTTGAAAATCATACCAAACTCAATTTCCTATCAGTTTCCAGTCAATCAATTCAAATAAATAAAAAACTATGCCGTAGTATCATGGAAACTTTAACGACTTTATCTTCTTTGAAATATTTAACATTTCTAAATAGTTCAACATTAACTTGTCTTCGACAACCATTATCTAAACTTACTCATTTGACAATTCATTCTTGTTCATATACTGACTTAGCAAATATTTTTCGATGGATTCCAAATCTCGTTTACCTTCAGATATCAGTGTCATACGATCAAACCATGCCAAAATTTGATTATATTCCACCACATTTAAATTCTTTGATAATCGAATCAAAAAGTTGGATATTATTTCATCATCTTGAGAATCTCTTTTCGCTGACTTCATCTCTGGAACGTCTCGTATTAGAAACGTATGGTGAACCAACATTACTTCATGGTCAACGATGGGAATCATTAATTAAAAACAAATTACCACATTTAAAAGATCTTGCATTGAACATTATGCCAGAAGAAAATACTATGACTGCTGATGAAGTTCTTACACCATTTCAAACTCCATTTTGGACAAAAGAAAAACACTGGCAAATGGGTTGTTTCATGTCTACTAGTATTCAATCATGTGCAAGGTTATTCTCTGTACCTCATTTTGCACCTTTTGAAGATTGGTATCCACTGAATCAAGGATTTTCTAATCATTTATTGAATGACGCTCGTTCATTAAATCCTTATCCATTTGATGATAATTGCAAACATTTAAAAATATATCATTTGCCAACACCGGTTGCTGTTTCACTACCTTTCAAAAATATTCAAACTCTATCGATTCAATGTACTGCTGATAATATTGATCAGTTACGAAGCATTCTTAATCTATTATCTATTCATCATCTTATTATTGATTATTTGAAAGGATCTCCAGTATTTCATGATCTTATACAAGCTGCACCAAATATTTCTCAATTAACTATGAGAGGCCAAGCATTAACACATATTCTTGATTCACTTTCAAATAATGAACATACATATGAACAAATTAAAAATTTACATGTAAAAGATGTTATTCATAGAAATGATATTGATCAAATCTGTCGAATATTTCCTAAACTAGAACATATTTCTTTACATGTTAAAGAACGAAATGATATTCTTCCGATATTTGAGAAACTTCATCATCTAATAAGTACAACTGTTCAATGGTTTTATTCTAATCGTACATCGTTGTCAGTCATGGAGGAATTTCTGCAAGAAAATAACATATGTACGGATGGAGCATACGAATTTTTTGCTTCTTCACTTAATCTATGGAATGATTAATCGACAGTGTTTACAATATGATTTTTTTCTCTGTTTCTCTGTATGTGTAGTTCTTTTTAATAAGAAAATTTTGTAGATTATCTATAAATTGAATATTATTTTTCTTTCTGCATATTTCTTCACCCATCATTTAAAATTCATGTGACCAACGTAATGTTGTTGCTTGGAAACTTCCAATATCAATCGCTATCCGAAAAGAATACACTTACGCTATAAATGATTGCTTGTCTCCGACGATTTCAATATCGTTCACTCCAAGGCACAAACATATCAGCGCGTCAGTAACATGGTTTTTATGATCGTGAAGAATACTTGCTTGATTCCTTAGCTACTTTGCGTCGCATCATACTTGGATGTAGACATTGTGTAATAAAAATCACCATTGTTACAATACCGATGAGCTGAGTTAAATAGTACAATAATACCAGAAATAATTATAGTTATTTTGAATAAAGAGATTATGCGATTAATATTTTTAATTGATGTTTTAAATTCTTCTTGTGCAATTATTCTATTCAGACGTTGTGAATAAGTTCAATCAATTTTTAGAAAGTCATTAATCGAACTTATTAAACACTTTGCCTTAAAATATGATACCAATTTGAGAACTGTATTACTTCTGAAAGATCTGAAGCCAAGCTACCCTCCCATGCATTTATCTGAATTTCGAAATTTTCGATAAAAAAAATTCTCTGAAGAAAATTTAATGTCACTCTATAAGGTAAGCACATAAGATAAAAAAATAATATAATATTAATTTCCTTCGTTCGATAGTCAACTGAATCACATCAAGTTATAAACCTAATATTATCGTAGTCAGTATGGCCGAGTGGTCTAAGGCGCCAGACTCAAGCGTAATGCTTCCTCAGTGAGGTGGAGTGTTCTGGTCAGCGTATGCTGGCGTGGGTTCAAATCCCACTGCTGACACCATTTTTTTTAATTCATTCTTCTATTCACACAGAACAGAAAAGAAAAATCGATATAATATCATAGATGACTAATCTATACTATTTCTATATTAAATAATTTGTTGATAAAGTAGCAATTTTTTTTCTTTTTTGTTTTGTTCTACAAAAATTGAAAAATATTTTAAGAGTCCTTCTTCAACTATTAAATGTCGAATATTTTGAAATATATCAAAAGAAAAATTTATTGTTCAAGGTATGTACAATACTTATTTATATCCGATCAGATTGATAAAGATGATTACAATTTACATCATATAACTGTACCGAAACCTCATTCGAGTTTCTCCTACACTATCGTAATTTATATTATTTCATAAAATTATAGTTATGTAAATTATAAACTTATTCTTTGAAATAGTTGTATTAAAACATTCAAAATTGAGAATATTTTAGATTTAATATAAAACAACATAAAACTTCGTTTATTATTGATGAAAAAGATATTAAAACAAAATATTGTCATACATATACGCTTTATCTTGAACGAGATGGCTATGAGTTACTTTTGAGTTCTTGAAGATCATTAATTAAAAGTGTTACACCAGATAATATGAGAATTCTGTTCAAATGTAACATGAAATTTAACATTCTTATTTTTCGCACTCTTGTTCGACAACAAATAAGGAGATGATAATTATAATAATACTCGTGCATCTTACTTGCTTCCCGTGAAAAGAGAGAGGGACAAGTATTGAGTCTGCTAATTGAAAGATAAAAAGTTAGATGTAAACAATGCACAAATATATGTCCCAGGCAAAATTAAGTTTTAGGCAAAATTAAACAGGCAAAACTTGCTATTGTTTCCGCGCGAAAATTTGAATTTTGTTTTGTTTTGGTCGAAAAAAAATATCAAAAAACATTTTTCTATTATAATAAAATAGATTATTTGTATAATATCGTCCAACAAAAAAAACATATTAAGAACAACTAATAAAAAATTAGGCGATTCATTGTATCATATATTTTTTCCATTTTTTCTGTGCTCGTCATTTAGAATTAAAAGAAAAAATATCGGGCAAGATTCTTTTATTAGAATAAAACAAATAATTTGTATAGTAGTTTCCCAAAAAACATATTAAAAACGTTGAATAAGAAATTGAGTGAACTTATTGTACCATGTATTTGATTTTTTCTGAAAATTTTTGTGTTTTTGTGTGCTCGTCATTTATTATATACTAATTTATTCAACGTTTAGTATTATAAAAATATAAAATAATTGATCGTCTCATCTCATAATATATTATTACATAGTTTTCCTAAAATTATTATTCCCATAAATTTTCTATATTAAAAATTTTTGCTAAGATCTACTAAATTAAATGTTTATGTCGCTTATGTAAATGAACTGTATTCTATTTATCAAGGTTCGTTACTATGAAACACATAATGATTAAACATAAGCTATGACGACATTTTTAATTAGATAAATCGATGTATTTTGTTTTTATAATTGAAATATTACTATTCGATGGAAACATTTAATGAGAAAATAATACACAACCGCACGTCTCCGTTGCCTTATGTTTATTTAACTACTGACTTTCATTTTTCTTGAATGTGATCGTAAGCTTTGAAATCTGTTTATCATATTTCTTTCTTTGATTTTATCATCACACGTAATAAATATTATCTAACTGAAAATATTCATGTCTTTTCCTATATAACCGATTCGGCAAAATACTTATGAAATCACAATCACAGAAGAAAAAAATCTTCGTAAAATTGTCTTATATTTACAATATTATTCTTCATCAATTACGATCAATATCTTAATCTTATTGTCATAAAAAAAATATAATATAATAAATACTCAACAATTCATTTCTAGCTGATAATCAATGTCCCCATGTCCCCATTATTAAAAAAATACAATATAACAAAAAACGAAAATTCAATAATTCATTTTTCAGCCAATAATCAATGTCCCCATGTCCCCATTATTTGAAAAAATAATATATTTAAAAATAAAAACTAAATAGCTTATTTTTCAGCCAATAATCAATGTCCCCATGTCCCCATCATTTAAAAAAATCAGTAAAATTAAAAATAAAAATAAAACAAATCATTTTTCAGCCAATAATCAATATCCCCATGTCCCCATCATTTAAAAAAATCAATATATTTAAAAATAAAAATAAAACAAATTCAATTTTCTAGCAAATAATCGATGTTCCCATGTCCCCATCATTTAAAAAAATCAGTAAAATTAAAAATAAAAA
>CAJNOI010000769.1:9958-26699 GCA_905250115.1 Adineta steineri | reverse complement strand
AAAATCTTTTTACATGTCTAATGAAAAATTTTGTAATCGTAAATTCTTTTCTTTCTTTATTTCACGGAAAAAAAACAAAAGAAATACATATAAAAAGAAAATCGCGCTATAAAACGTGATTATTAAAGACTATTTATTTGATTTATGCTATTGTTGCCGAATATTATCATCAACATCAAATCGAAATTGTCATGCTTAATCACTGTTGTAGACACACACACATAATATTTGAGCACTCATACGTGTACATACAAACAAGAGTACAAGACGATGTTTAATAAGAAACAGAAATATGCATTATAGTGACTAGATGCAAAATCAATATTAAAAACAAATAAATCAAGAAAGATAGAGTGAAGTTCATTTTTTTAAATTTTTTACTGGAATTCGATTTTGTTCATCTGTTATACAAAGTACATTAGTTGAACTTGTATCATAACAAAGTGAATTATTTGTTGGTGGTGGCGGTGGTGGTGGTGGACGTATTTGTGAATCAAGATTTGTTGATAAATGTTTTGTTAATGAATTACGTTTATATAAACATTCATTTTGTTCATCATCATGTTGAACAAGTGTAATATAACAATTTTTTGATGCTAATGGTAATGCTGGTTCATCACTATCATCTCCAATTGATGAACTAACATTAAGATTATTATTTGCATCTTTATCTTCAGATGGATTTGGTTTTTGTGGTGTTATACGTAAACGTTTAAGTACAAACGATAAAGCAATAAGAGTAAGTACAGTAAGTATAAGCATTGTTGTCATCATAATATGAAGATTACTCAGTAGTGCTGATGCAAATAATGGACCAACTGTACGTAAAAAAAAACTATTTTTAGTAAACTATTAAATCAAAATAAATGTTGACTTACTTATTGTTCCTATACCCATAATAAATCGTTGAATACCTTGTGAAAATCCTTGTAATTCTTTAACTGTTAATTTTGTAAATAGTGATACACTTGTTGCTGCTAAAAATGGTAAACCAAGTAAATCAAGAATAACGAAAACAATAAACATTGCCAAAAAACGTTTATCAACAGAACCACTAGCTGATTGAGCTGACCAACCATATGAATAAGATGCCCAAGTAAAAAATGTTCCTAATATACAAGCAGTTGTTACTGATAGAAAGCCAAAGACAAGTAAAAATCGATCTTCGAAACGTTTTGATAAAATAAATACAAGTAATACATAAATAATAATAATTTCTAAGCCAGCAAAAGCAAATAAAATAGATGTATCTACAGTAGTCCAGTGAAAATTCTTTTCTGTAAATGCTGAGACTATTGTTTCTAATGCGGTTTGGTTAAAATAAGCTATAAATGTTGCAAAAAATAAAACAAACATTTCTATACGTATATATTGTTCACGATAAATTTTTGATGATAATTTCTGTTGATCTTGTTTTGATGGATGATCAGATCGTGTATATTTATGTTTTGGAGAATCATCTGATGTTGTTGGTCCTGTTGTTGTTGATGGAGTTCGATCATAGAAACAAAACCAACAAACAATATGTAATATTAACCAAATAGATGCCATTAAAAATCCTGGACCATTTAATTTATTAACATGAACAGAACCTAAAAGAGATTTTAGTTTTAATTCAAAGACATTTTTTTTTGTAAGTTATTTAACTAACCAATATAAAAATCCATCTTTCGTACAAGAAGTGTAAAACATGGACCAATTAATAAACCTAACAACAAAAATAAGAACATTTAAGAAAGCTGACACCCATCGTTTCAATCTGTTAATCAACAAAGAAGAAACCATTTATTTTATTGATTTCCCAGAAGAGAAAAGAATTAAAAAAAACAGAGGAAGAGTTAAATTCTTACCAAGTTGTCGACTTCCAAGAATAATAGCAATAGCTTTTGTTCGATCTTTTTCTGTTGTACGATGAGCTACATCTGCCAATATCTATAAATATAGATATAAAATATGCAATTTTATATTAGAAATATCTTACTGGAGGTACAGCACCCATACCAACTCCAGAAATTAATCGTCCCAATAGAACAATATGAATATTATTTGTAACAAAATATAAGATATTACCACCTATTGCAAAAATATTTGATACTAATATAAGAATTTTAACTTTGCCAGTTGTATCAGAAATTTTTCCCATTATAACTCCAGTTATCGAACCAGATATACTATAAGAGGAAAGTATTAAACCAACATGAATACTAGCATTTGACATTGATTGAACATAGTCAAAAGCAGTAGGTAAAATAACTGCATATTCAACACCAGTCATAAAAGCAAATAAACATATGGTACCAAATGTTAACATTACACGTCGATGACCATGTGTCCAACGAAAGAAATCAGCTGAATGTGTTACGGATACTTTTGGTTCTTTATCATCATCATCATCTTCAATAACATCTTTAAGATGTACAGATGAATTTTTTGGATAATTTGTTAATGATGTTATATGTTTCTGATTTCCAGTTGATAATTTATTATTAAGAGATTTTTCTTCTGTGAGTACATGTTCAGATGTTGATATAGCATCTGCTTCTTGACTACTCATTGATGATCGACGATGTGAATCAAGTAAAGATCCATGCATTTCTCCGTTGGTATCTAAATCTAAATGATACATATGAAAATTACATCTGTATAAATAAATGAATCTGATAATTATCAATAGATATATCTTTGGCTTAAAAAGAAATGAAGAACTTGCTTAACTTGTTAACTCTGTTTGTTATTACGTGTCATTATATATATATATATATTATTCTAGTACAAACAACATTATAGTAAGAGTTGTCTAAGTTAGAGAGAAAGATAAAATACGTGTACTGTGTAGAACTGAGCCGAGCAATGGATGCAGAGACATCATCAACAACAACAACAACAGATTTTTTTTCTTTCTCATTCGATTGACGTATCGTTTGTTGTTAGCGATGTAAGAGGAACAGAGAATTGTGTGCATGGTAGACGTAAGAGTAGAAATTCCTCCCGACGAAGATTCTTTTTTTTCTTTTCCTTTTCCTCTATACTGAGTTTTGTAGAAGGAAGAAAAAAGACGAAGAAGAAGAAGAAGGCAACATGTGGGTTAAAGATCGAATATATTTCTAACCGTATAAATTTGATTAAACTAAGAGATCATTAAAAACGAAAAAAAAGAACGATTATGCAAAGATAAGATTGAAAGAATGATCAATATTATTTTAGAATGTCGGATTGGATGTATCAGAAATAAATCCCATTAAATAGAATGTATATGAAATAATGATAGTATCGAAACATATATTAATCATGGGCCATTAAAAGAATCAAGTGTACGAACACTCACGCCCTTTATAATTTATACCGAAAAGAAGAAGAAGAATGACTGATGATCGATTCTCATGTAAATAGAAAAAAAACAATTTGTTCGTAAAATTTCATCTAACGACAAAATCTGCAATTCATATAAATAGTAATAGCTTTTATATTATAAAAAATAATTTGATTATTGATATTTATATGTTTATATAGTAATGCATAATATAGCAACCACTTTTTAATGTCGCACCTGTCTATTACCATGGGCAACTATTTGTACAGGAAATCACAAAAAAATTTCTAATTAACTTTCATTCATGTTTTCTTATATGAACTGATTAAAATATCTAATAATCTTATTTATAAGGTTTTTTCATAAAACATAACTACAATAAAAAATAGAGAAAATAATTCTCTTTTTAATCATTGAGAATATAATATAAGATAAAATCAAATAATTATGAAAAAAACATAAAACAACAAACTAACCGGGTGTAAAAACCATTTAATATTTAATTGCGACGTTGGGACTAGAAATAAAATAAATAACAAAAAATATATGTTATTATTATTGGTTGACATTCAGTTTTATACCGATTTTATGTTGATATTAATAAATCAATACCTTTGCTTCTTTTTCTTCAGACATACTTCATTGCTTTAGTAATATTTATTTGATACATATGTCGTAATCATGGTTAGTTGATCAAGAGAAAAAAAAATACAAGTCGATAATATTCTTTGTTTCGTTAACGTGGCTTATATTTATATATATATGTGTGTGTGTGTACAACGTTTACATGTCATCTGGGGTAACCACGCGGATAAACGTATCCATCGTTCTTGTAATTGCAATGATAAGAAAAGAATAAAAATACTCGTATATATAATAAGAACAGAGAAAAAGCAAAAGAAGCAGGACTGTCAACTTTAATCTATAATGAAAAGAAGCAAAAAAAAATGGTGAAGATTTTGTTCATCTAATTTGAATGATCAATCTATATCATTGTATGTTAAGGTTAAAGTCAAGAGAAGAACTGATTTTTGTTTTATTCTCACACGATAGTAATAATAACATAGACGTAAAAGACAAAAAAGAACAGGACCAAGACATAAATGTTTCTTTTTCTTTTATAATTCGTTCAGTTGTTTAATAAACCGTGAGAATCAAAGAGATAATAGACCTTATCAAAGTCAAATGAAAAATTGAACTATACATTAAATATGAAATGAAAACTAACAATAATAATGTTGTGAAAACAGAAATATCGGTAAAGAAAAATAATCACCGTCTTGTATTTAATAATAATAATAAAAAAAAGAAGAAGAAGAAGGAAAAAATATTTTTAATTGTTTATCTGTGCCAAGTCATACTAGATGGTGTTCTTCTATCAGTAAAAAATGAACGAAGTAATAATACAGTTCCAATAGCTACGATTATTATTAAAATAAATTGTCCTATTGACCATATTTGTACACGTTCTTGAAGATCTTCAGCTCGAGCACGACCAGTGGCTTCACGTAAACGATGATGTGTTTGATAATCAATACATGATTCAAGATTTCGATGAATATTACCGACTTTTGATTCAATCTAATAGACAAAAGAAGAGAATTTTGTTTTTTTTTCAATAAATAAAATATAATTTACCATTGTTAATGCACCTTCAGCAACACGTGGATTTGCACTACTGATTTCATGTTCAGGATCACCATCAACTCTCCAATCTATAAATAATAGGAAAAAAATGAAAACTTATTTCATTTTCTCATGTGTTTTTTGGTATACAAACCTATATAAATAACTTTGTGAGTATAAGTTGAAAATTCATTACTAAAACAAAATTGATAAACTCCATCTTCATCAGCAGTTCTTTCGATTTGATCATATTGTTTTTTTTGTACTTGAAATAGAATTTTACCCGATGGACTTTTTAATTCAACATCAACATCATAATTTCCACCAGTTACAACCTGTTTCATATATGTATATATTTTCAATATAAATTCTTCTTATTTACCTGAAATTCTAAAGTATATTTTGAACCAATTTTAAGTTTTTCATGAAAACATTCTTTTGCATTATCAGGCAATTCAAAAGTTAATTCATTACAACAAATTTGTTTTAACAAAAATACTATTAAGAACAATGGAATAGGTAAAGATAATTTTAACATTGTCTACAAATAAAACACAAAAGATTAGTTGAATAGTTGGGTATATAATTACATTTTGTAACACATACACGTATTACATGGCGATTAACTTCAACCAATCAGCGTATTACGACCACATCATCACACGCCATTCATATTATTTTTTCCGTTAATACAACGACACTCGTTTTCTTATTGGATATTACTACATACGTGTTACTAGGCAACCTGTGGACATTTGATACGAATAATGGAAGTATTTATTAATAAATTAAACCGGATATAATTATTATATAAATATGCCAGATATGGATTTACTTTATCAAGCAATAAGTTTATTTCGTCGTCGTCAATTTGAGCCATGTGTTGAAGTAACAACTCGTTTACTTATAAAAAATCCAAATGATCAAGTAAATTATATATTTTAAAGAGTAATCGAAAATATTTCTAGATTTTAGGTCGCATGGTTACTTAAAATGCGTGCATTAACTGAACAATTATATGTTGATGAAACTGAAGTAGCTGATGAAGGTCTTGCTGATATGTTAGATGAAAATGCATTTCAACAAGCACCTATGCCTGGCACATCAATGCGACAACCAACAGCTAATCCAAATAGTGGAATGAATGGACCAAGTCCAGCAATGAGACCAATGACTATGTCTGGTCGACCAATAACGGGTATGGTTCGTTTAAATACTCAATCAACACAAAGTGGTAAAAGTATGGAAAATATATTAAAAACTGCTCGTACAGCAGCTACAGCACGACCAGTAACAACAGCTACTGGTCGTGCTGTTCGACTAGGAACAGTAAGTACTTTTAAAATTTCTTTTTTTTCAAAAAAACAATCGAGTGAAATTTTTGCGAAATACAAAAAATTATTTTAAGTCATTCGCTGGTGTTAAATTAATACCAAATTTCATCGGTGTATTATTTTGTTCATTATCACCACAAATACATCGACAATTGAGACGATATTCAGGTATATTTATATATTCATGAATATCACGTAAAAATTCTAATGAATTTGTTTGACATTTTGAAATTTCTTTACTTGCATCACAACAACATTTACAATCAATAAATGAAACATTAAAATGATCTTTTAAATAACCATTTAATATTGTTGATGTTTGTTTTTGATTATAATCACGTGTAGATGAATTTGTTGAACTTGACATCTAACTTATAATCAATAGAAAATAATAGATAGAGAAAAGATATTTACGCGCGTTATATTATTTCTTTTTTAGGCTTCAATGTTAAGTACACCTGATGGTCCATTTATTCAAGTAGGTCGACTTAATTTACCTAAATATGCGCAAAATCAAGCTCTAGCACATGCACTTTTTGAACATTTATTTCATCATGCAAACGATATCCGAACAGTATGAATACAAAATACACAAACAATTAATCTTAAATTCTTATTTAGGCTCTTCAATTAGCTACAAGTGCTAATGAAATTACCCAAAATAAAGATTGGTGGTGGTTAGTACAACTTGGTAAATGTTATCATCGGTAATTTAATTGAATCTATAAAATACTTTTTTCTATTTCTCTGCTTTTGGATATCATTTTTAGCTTAGATATGTTCCGCGACAGTGAAAAATATTATCTTCTTGCATTAGAAGTTCAACCTATGATCGATACATATTTATATTTAGCTAAAGTTTATCTTCGACTTGATCAACCATTACTTGCTATTACTAAATTACAAGATGGTTTACAAAAATTTCCATTTGAACCATGTTTAGTTCAAGCTATTGCACGTATTCATGAGGTTTATAATCAAATAATATGAATTTTGTTTTTGTTAATTCAAAAATTTTCATTCATAGGGTCTCAATGATATGACACAAAGTATTGACTATTATCGACAAGTATTAAAATTAGATAATACAAATATTGAAGCTATAGCATGTATTGCTGCGAATCATTTCTATAATGATCAACCAGAAATATCATTAAAATTTTATCGTCGTCTTTTACAAATGGGTGTAACAACATCTTCGATATTTACAAATATAGCATTATGTTGTTTTCATGCTCAACAATATGATATGATTGTTACTTGTTTTTTAAAAGCGTTACAAGGTGCAACTACGGATGAAGAACGTTCGGAAATTTGGTATAATATTGGTGAAATGGCATTAGTATGTATTCAATTATTCTTATATTCATTTTTAAGTTGAATATTTTTGTTTATTTAGTATACAGCAGATATTCATTTTGCAATTCAATGTTTTCGTTTAGCACTTGTTTATAATAATGATCATGCTGAAGCCTATAATAATTTAGGTTTAGTAGAATTACAAAGAAATAATCATGAAATAGTATATATAAATAATTATGTTTTTTTTTGTTCATTCAACTAAAATTAAATTATTTTAGGGTCGAGCTTATTTACAAACAGCTCAAGGTCTTGCACCACATATGTTTGAACCATTTTATAATTTTGGCAAATCAATGTACCAGGTAAATTTAATATTTTAGTTTTATTTAAAATTTTTATATATATTTTTTTGTTTCTAGCAAGGTGATTTACAAAGTAGTTTTCGTGCAATAAAAAATTCACTTGATGTCTATAAAAATCATTCAGATTCAAAACAAATTTTCGATGAACTCAAAAGAATGTTTTCAGAGCTTTAAATTAATATATTTTATTTTTATTTATGTAAAATTGTTGTTTCGTTAATCAATGTAAATATTATTATATAAAAATATTCAATATTTAAGTTAATTTATTATATCATAATGAACAAACGACGTGACAATGAATTATATTGATTCGATAAAGAATAAATTCGTTTAAGACTACAACTGATCAGTAAGCTTTTATGAATCTCTAGTAATACTTCTGTACTGTTGATTTTGAATACAAAGTAGAGGAGGATAAAATATTACGAATAGTAACTATAGATCGAATCTTAAATTACACAGTGTGATAGTAAGACATTATTCTTAGTTGAAGTAGAAGTAATAGTCATTTAACATGAAAATGAGCTTATCGATTACATCATCATCATATGACAAAGTTCATTTTATTTTTGATTAGAATTTTCTTGAGTGTTATTCGTCAGCTTGAAATATTAATTAATTCTTTCGAATGCTATATACACATACGAAATTCGTTGTATATTGATTTACATAATAAATTAAAATCACATGTGTCACCTTTTCTATTTTTTATTATTATTGATATGTTAAAAAACAACAGAATTTTAAAAACAAATTCTGTTTTCAATATTCTCTTTGAAATACACATATCTGTAAATATCACATCAAAAACAATCATTATATATATATATATATGTATATTATTTATCGGTTTTCAGCAATTCTTGTAGCTGATGTCGATTTATCACAATTCGATTTATAAACCAAAGTGAACAAATAGCAAGAACAAAACTTGTTACAATATATGAAAGTGTTGATTTGAATATTAACATTATATAACCCATAATAACTGATGATATGATTTGTGATGCAAAATAAGTACTATCAAGTATACCTAGAATAGTGCCAATTCCACGTGTTTGTATAACTGGATTGTCAACAAAATAAATCTAATAAGAAAAAGGAAAAAAAATTTTTTCTTCTAAATAAAAATTTTATTGTTACTTCTCGATTTGCATGATACGTCATAACAAGTGTATAAGGTATGGATGTTAATGATGCCATCCCAAGACCAGATAATGATGCCATTATGTTAATAATATATATATTTCTTGAGATATATATAAAAAGCATAGATATAGCAAAAATAAACATACTAAATGAAAATGTTAAATGATAACCAAATTGATTAATTAATGGTTTAAGAAATGGAGCATATAAAGCACCAACAATACAATGAAATAATAAACCATAGGAAGCCGCACGTACGCCTTGATCATAACGTATACGTTCAACAGCGAATTCATCAGCACTTGGATCACCCATATAAACAGTTTGACCAACAAAATCAGTAAAAAATAAATTAAATGTCATTATTGCTGACCTAGAAATAAATATATCATTGAAAAATGTTTTTTTTTCTTAAAATAAATAATACAAACCATGAACAACATTCAGCAAGTGTTAAACGTCGTAAAACACATGGCATTGTTATAATAGTATGAACTGAATTTGATACAGAACGAAAAATATATTTTAAAAAATGAATAAGAAATAAACTATCGAGGAAATGAGTTTCAGTTGTCGATATTTGATCATCAATAATACTATCATAAATTTTTTCATTAGCAGATATTAATGTACAACAAAGTGTCATAGTAAAAAATAATAATATAACAATAAATGTCAATTTTTCTTGTCCCTGCATATATTTACTAAGAAAAGAATCAGTCCAATCGGTAGCTGTTATTAAATATCCTAAACATCCACCTTAATAAAAAAGAAAAATAAGAGTTTATTTAATATATTAAAAATTAATTTTTTGTTATTCTTTCGTTTACCGAATGATGTCATGAATGAGTAAACAAAAAAACAAGACGCTTCTTGTGGTGTACCTTTACATACATCATAAATTAAGGATTCACATGGATTAAAGCAAGCTTGAGCAGAAAAATCAAATAAAATACATGTAAGAACTAATAAACAAAGACCTAATTTTGGTGCGTGAAGAAGTTGACCTAAAATAATTTATCAATATAAAAAAATTACAATAATCTTTAAAAAAATTTTTCATTACCAATTGATTCGCTTTGTGGAATAAGTATAAGACAAAAAATAATTGTTAAACAAAAGCCAACTATAAAAGGACGTCGTTTACCAAAACGTGATCGACAACGATCACTTGCATGACCAACAACAGGACAAAGAAGAAATCCTAGTAATGGACCACAACCCATTAACCAAGTCATTAAAGTTTCTGATATTCCAGCCTTGAGTAAGATAGGTGGGATATAAGTAAATGCTGATGCGGTACAAAATTCTAATCCACACACAAGAGATGTAATAATAAATAAATGAACTAAATCTTTGTTATAAATTGATTGTAGATAATACATGTTCACAAAAACTCGTGAGATTCATAAGAAAATATTTATTTGTCGTTGATCACAAGGCCACATTTTTTGCAAAGGAAAGTGAACTTTTTTTTTGTTTTGTCTCACATATGCGCACACAAATATACCTTTTTTTTTTGTTATGTTCTATTGTAAATATACATCAATGCTTATGATGCGGTCACTGAAAAGAAAAAAATAGCTTGTCAGATGTAAAGAAAGAAAGAAGAAAGACAAACAGGCCATGACTTTCTCAGCTGCGAGGATACAGAGATGAAGAATATATTACCAATGAGAAACGAACAGCAAATGAGTTCTGTTTATAGTATGTTGCTGTTTTTTCTTCTTCTTATTCTGTTATTGTCAAGCAGTACATCAATATATATCTGCAATTGGTTCTTTGATAAGAACTGTGATAGGTAGCGCTGACAGTTTCACTATATATATATATGTACAAATTTTTATACCGTTATTTACTTATTTTCATTACAGTTGCTTCATTATGTAAATATTTTAATGCCGATGTATATGCTCATGAAAACATATATAAACACATTAAAAATTGTGAAAAAAATGCATAAAATTAACGACTAAATTTCACGCAAAATTCTTATTTTTAAATAAGAAAAATAGGGAGAAATAATGACAATAGCAAAGTAAACATCGCTTGATTGACTGTGTTATTCTGACAAATTATAGACTATATATGATCTATTCATTTACTAGTAACATATAGGAAAAAAAATATTCCATAATAGTATGCATGACATTAGTGAGCTTGAGTTATACATAAATCATGCTATATAGAAAGAATAATAACTATTAGACTGTCTATGCTAGAATATTTTGATAATTTCTATCTATAAATAGAAGAAAAACAATATTGTACAATTTCGTATGATGAAATGACTTTTACCATAGAAATAAATACTATATATTTCAAAAGTTTTACACATACTTATTGAGTAATATTTATCGTGGTAATGATAAAAGATACATAATCGGGCTCTCCACGTAAAAGGTGATTCTGTCACGCTTTATTTGTTTTTTTATAACGCATGAACGACTTTGTATCAAAAAATGAGTACATTTGCGATTTTAGACGAAGAATTATACTTTTTAAAATGGAGTACTTCAAAGTTGTCTATATAACTTCTCACTCATTACAAACAATGCCGACTGAATCATCTACTTCCGTGGACAAGTCGTAATCATTCTTTTATTATTCTAGTTTTCATTTTGAAAATAGAGAATATTCTGTATCTAATTCAATTTTTATCATTAGTTTTAAGCATAATATACTGTATTGAACAGAATTATATCGATATATTAATTAGATGTCAATAGTATTTTCATTTTAAGATAATTTCTTGAGTAATAAATTCGTTTTTATATTTAATGCTCCGATATTTACTTTTAACCCTATAGTTTTAATCATATTTCAATGTCTAAAATATAACCTTGAAAATAATTGAAAATAAATTACAGATTTACGATAATTTGTAAAACAAATAATCGACAAATGACCAAATTATGATATTTATTTAGTGAAAATGATTAATAGGCCAACGAAAACAGACTGTAACAACCTGTGACAACACAGAATATTGTATTTTCGATTCAAAATTACTGTTACTTAGTTACGATAGATTATATGCTCAACTTTGAGAATATTCGCATTTGTAAAAACAGACAAAAAAAGGATCGTTTTTAAAAAATATCTATATTTTTCACTCACATAATAACTCGAAGTAGATAAAGAAAATGGATCCAAGTCATCAGAACAGGATCATGAGAAACTTCGACAATCAGCATCGAAAATAAACACTTTTGTAATATAATCTTGAATATGACTAGTAATATTTCACTCTCTATTGACACGTACTTGATAGATATCACACATGTTTGGTAGCATATATCTTTTAAGAATTCGAAACAACTTCAATTTTTTATTCAAGATTGTATATTGATGTTTGGAAAATAATAATCCAAAAAAAATCAAGAGATAGCGATGTTAAAATATTGTAAATACGTCATTTTCGTGCGAAACAGATATTACACAAGTTTATGTGAATGAACTAGAACGAAATAGATATGATCAAGTATCTCTATAATTCTAGTTTAAGTAGTTATTCAATGAACAAAAGACTTGTTGGTTTTTTAAAACGACTAATACTTAACAATATTTTGAATGGTATTGTAGTTCTTTTCGGAAAAAAATGTATGACTGTAAGAAGAAATTGAAGTGAATACGATGGGAGTTTAGGTACTTTTAAAAATGTTAGACATCATACGAAAGTCATCATATCCTATCAACGTCATTTATGTATTTTAATCAGTTGCAATGAATGATTAGCGCATTCAATTTTTACCTAGTTCTATATTTCATTATCTATTATATGTGCGCAATTAGATTGCTTCTACTGTAGTAAAAAATAGATACATCTTATTTGCCAAGGTATCAATATCACGAACAAGTATATAAATTATTCCTCACTGAGGCATGGCGTTTGATGTTTGGTATCGGCTGTATATTATATATTCATTTTATTTGAGCATTGTATGAAATCATATCTTTCATCTCTAAAGTTTGACTTAAAATGCTTGACTATCTGTATTTTCAAATGTATCAGTTCAATAATTGATCTAATAAAGTTTTATAAAATAAAATTCGGTTTTTATTGGAATTCTAATCATATCGTACTATTACATTTGATTACATTGAAAGAAGAAGAAGAAGGACATTTGACACTATATGCGTTAAAATAACATATAATTTAACACCTCTTCAAAATTCATCAACATTTTTTCTAACATTGTACATACATCAAGTTATGCCTGATTTCTTCTCATATTCAATCAATATATATATATATATTTTGTTCAATGCTGTACGTGAATGAATTTAAATTCAAATCAAAATTTACATTTATATATTTCATGAAAAAAGAAAAACTTTGATGTTAAATGTTGTAAAGAAAATAACTCAATAACAAATTTGTATTGGTTATTAAAAGTAAAATGATCAGTCAAACAAAAAATGTGAAGCGATAGTCCGTAACATAATTTCAATTGTGAATAAAAACTATACCATACAATAAATCTATCTATTGTCACAGTAAATGTATTCTTATTAAATTGAATTAATTCGAAAAAAAAACAGTTAAAACATTTCTTTCTCTAGCAAAATATATTTTTTTGTCATTCCTGCTGTGCTTATTCAATTGAATACAAATATAAAGTGAATGATGATGATCAAGAAAACAATTAAACATTTGATGATCTGCACAGCAAGTGATTTCCGTCAACGATTAACTATTAATTAAATCATTGAGGTCGGTAGACGAAGAAGAAATAAAAAAGGCAACAGTGAGAATGAATCACTTCATGAACAAGACTCTTGAATGATTGTAGTGACATTTTCAAAGAAAAGAAATAAAACAGATTGCATTCAAACGATCAATAAGATAAAAACATTTTCTTGTTTATCTGACATTTCATTGTAATAAGAAATAAACGCATACTATTCAATGTATATATATATATCTCTATTAGAAAAACATTTTTTGCTCTTTTATTTTCTTGATAGATAAGGCTAATGTTTTTTTACTAATCTGATTGATGTAACATACATCTGGAGAAAATAACAATAATCAATTCGTTTGTTCAGTATATATTTATATATTGACAAAAATTAACAGTAGAGTCAAATTTGATATTTACTTGACGTGATTCAATTGTCAAGATTCTATACTGACCACTAGTCTTTCTTCTTCTTCTTCTTCGTAGATATATCAATTTATCACGAAGAAGAAGAGGACAATAAATAGCCTGAAGTCTCATCATTTTCTTTCTTCTTCATTTGTTCATCGCTTGAGAGATGATAGTTCGAAACACACTGGATTAATAATAAAAGCCATTCTTCTCTTTCACTTATGTCTGTGTGTGGCTACACATATTTGTATATATATGTATGTATATATATATATACATATATATGTCTATAAATATAAGTAGATACACACAACTAGTCGTTGCACTTTTGATGAATTATTGCTCTTTTTTTTATAGGAATAAGAAATAGATAATAAATAGATTGAATAGAATAGTAAATCTTATCTATCTTTATGTAGATGAACAAGGAAGAAGACGTAAATCATCATCGACTAGTGATAGTAATAGTTTGTACGTTGTTTGTCTGTTGATTACTAAAATTGATGACGTGTACATACGTGCGATGAACTTTACTTTCGAGAGTCATCGTCTGTTACTTCCTCTATTGAGTATATACACATGTATATAGAAAAAAAAAGAATACGAGATAAGATCGTTGACGAGTCAAGTTTTTTTTTTGTTAGTTGTTAGTATATGTACATATATATCTATATTGTCTGACCGATCATAAATACATGTCCTTGTTCATTCAAACAGGTGAGTAACTAATAGATAGGATTGATTTGTATATATATGACCTTCTCCGCCTTTATTTCAAATTCCACTTAATTATATTTTGTCTCATTTAAATTCTCTATCATTATGATTATAAGTGTGCAAAATCATTTCAGTAGTGAACAAGTTCAATTATAGAATAAGAGAAGAGATACGTGAGTGTTAAAGTGTGCATCTACTAAATTTTATCTTTCCACATATTCTTTTTATGAATGCTGATTGACAAGGGTCATCGGAGGAATACTTGCGGCACCCTGCCGATACGAGTGAACATCAGCATCATCATCATCATCGACGAGAGTCTATCCTCTTCATTTGATATCTAATTGATTGAACCATGTCTGCTACTTCATGATAAAATAGATATCCTGCGTATGTTACCATGTAAAAGGTCATTTACTTCTCGGTTAACGTAATTATTATTCTTTATGAATATTCACTATGCTACTGGTTTTTTTTTCTCGACCATCTGACAAAATAAATAAACATTGTATCGGAACATTGAATCATTCACAAAAAGTCATTCATTCCAATCAATGTGTATATAAGCATATTCTTTCCTAAGTTTCTTTCATCAGTATTTTTTTGGCGAAAATGTCAACAACAGGTGTCCATATCATAATTGAACAAAAAAGTTATATCATGAGTAATTTTGACAACATAGGGATAGTTCTCTCACAGTTTATAGAGAATATATGTCTTCTAATACAATGATTACGTAGGTTAGTCCTTCGATTACATCTATGTATTATGCTCGAAGCAAACTTTTTCATGTTCAAATGTTCATCATAGAGTTCATTCGATGAGAATAGGTAATTGAATAAGGTTGATTCGATCTCTCGTTGAGATAGTCGCGCCTTGTACATTCATGTCCCATACTTCAAAATTTAAGGCCGCTAGCTATTGGACAGATTGAATAATTGAAAATGATCGACACTTTTCTCTTGTGTTTCCCCTATGAGAGAGAGAGCGAGAGCGAGAGCGATAGGGAGAGAAAGAGAAAAAGATGCACAAATTGTTGGTCATCGTCACTTTCTTTTTCTTTTCTCTATTAACTATCAAAGATATACATTAATATTTTAGAATCAAAGCAATGCATAACGTTTTAATACTCATCGTTTTTTATTGTCTCATACATTATTGTAAGTTTATTTCTATATCTTTATTATATAATAATTTAAAAAAAAAACTATTTCTTAGCTTTCGCTTCTGTTCGTTTGGAAAATATAACAGTAACACGAAACGAAAATGTTAAATTTCGTTGTCAATTACCATCGAATTTTTCTTCAAACGAAAATATTCTTCAATGGAAAAAAACTCATTTCAATGATGATAATCTTGTTATTTCAATAAATGGAAAAATTCCAAAAATATTTGAAAAATTCTATCAAACAGATTTAACAACGGAATATAGTTCATTAGAATTATTTCATGTTGACAAGGACGATTCAACAACATATATCTGTCAAACATTTGAAACACAAACAATTCTTTGTCAATATAATCTTGTTGTACTTAGTAAGTACTAGTAATAAGAAACGAAATAATAATAGTAATAACAAGCTGTTCATCGTTTTTCTTTATTTCTATAGTTAAGCCTGAGGCACCATTATTAACAATCAATAAAGTGAATATTGAAGAGTATCAAGCTGTCACATTGACATGTTCATCATCGAATGGAAATCCTTCGCCTCAATACACATGGTATCGCAATGGCACACTTCTCACGTATGATTATCTTCGACAACTTGTTGTTTTCTTTTTTAAAAACTTTTAATTCTCATCTCTCTATTCCAGTTCATTGAATGAACAAGTGATCACAAC
>CAJNOI010000768.1:0-26700 GCA_905250115.1 Adineta steineri | reverse complement strand
ACACGATTTCTTTGCTGCACGTAATTTACCGTATGGTGTCAATCCATCACCACCGCCACCGCCACCAAATCGAGAAGCTGCACAAGATTTCTTTGCTTCTCGTAATTTACCATATGGTGTCAATCCAACGTCACCACCACCGCCACCATTACCACAAAATCGAGAAGCTGCACAAGATTTCTTTGCTGCACGTAATCTGCCATATGGCGTTAATCCAGGAAATTCGGCAGTATCAAACGCCTGGAATCGAGCAGATTATGCAGCTCATCATCCACCACCACCACCACCAATGCCTATGAACAATACTTGGAATCAAATGCCACAAGGTCCACCTCAACGTCCAAATACTTCTTTTCCATATCCACCATTTGGTGTACCATCACGAGGTCCCAGTTATGTTCCTCCTCCTTCATCATTCGGCACATTACTTTCTCAAGCACACAGACAACATTTGCCTTTTGCAGGTGCTGCTTGATTTCTTTATCTATTAACTATTCAAGCGTAGTAAAATAAAATAAAAGTGTTCTTTCCGAATTGATTTTAAACAAAATATTTCATCTGTATTATAAATTTATTGAATAAGTTGTGGTATAATTAGTTATGCAAATTTCTGATATTTTATTTTTCACGCAAAAAAAATGAATAGAATCCGCATACTGAAACTAAAGAAAAATTAATATAATCAAATCTTTGGTTTGAGTAATGTTAAATAACCAGTAACACAACCAACTGTTGTTTTTGATTTAGTTTCAAAAAATATGACTTTAAAACGATATTGTCCCGTTGTAACTGGTTTAACAAGTTTAGCACTCTTCTCACGCTTTATATTAATAGGAACATGTTCAATAGTGTATATACCAATATCGAGATCGCAGGAACATGAAGTTTAGTATTCTGATTATTTTTACGAATAAAACCATTAGTTTTACATGCTTGTTTAATAAGATCACATAATGATTGTTTATCACATGCACCTATACCAGCTAAGCATGGAAGATCGATCCAAGCTAAACCAAATTTTCGTTCGACTTTTGTTGAAAATTGTATATCAGCTGAAAGCTTTTTTGTTACATTTATTGAAAGTGATAGATCAAGAATACCGGGAATAGATAATTGATCATTCCAAATATTAAATGATATAACTCTAATAGAAAATGAAGATAATTTTTTTGAATCTTTCAAACAATTAAGATCCACATCATTCATTTGTACTGTATACATTGCGCCATAGATTTGATGAATTAATAGCAATAAAATGAATATAAACATTATGTGATAGTTAACTTATTCTCCTGTATTATAATAGTAATAGTGTTAACAAACTATTTCTTACTCGTCTGTTTTCTATTTTGACGAAGTATACCAGTAATGAGTTTGTATGTTTCTAAAATAAATATATACAGAAGACATAGAATAGATTAGGAAATATTAGTCAATTGTGTATAAACGGAAAAACTTACAGAATTACAAGAAAAATATGAATAGAACTCAGCTTAAACTTTTCTTCCTTAATATTCATGTACTAATACATACTATTCTATCATTAAAGCAAACGAACATAATGTGTTTTTACATAAGTTTGTAATTTTATTCTTAGCGATGTTTATTGAAAGTAATAAGAGACAGTAGTATTACAACAACATTGAATTGATATTGAAAATGCTAAAACTGTTATCATCGTTGATATATACTTTTGCTTACTGATGTAACCTATACTCTATTTATAAAAATATAAATACAAGTATAATGAACGATATATATATAAAACTAACCTCATTATTGCATTTGATTATTTTTCAGGAATGAAGTTTTGGCCAAATAATAACATTACGATAGAGTTTTTAACCTCATATATAATAATAACTAATCAATCATAATCACTACAAAAATGTGATATATCTTGCAATCTGATTATCTACAATAGAGACTTTATAGAAGAAAATGTAGAAGTTAAGATGTTTTTGTTTTTGAACTATTAGCATGATTATTAAAGTATTGTTGGCTAGAGCCATCTATTGTATATTATATTCTCGAGTTAAACGAATAGGAAAAGAAGTAAACGAATATATGTACATCTCTACTATTGATCATTTATTTGAATGAATTATTTCGTAACTAAATTCTAAAACTTGTCTTTCATTATATTTTAGATCGATCAAAATGGTTCAAACACGAAAACGTAAACGTGGTAAAGTTTATTTACATTCAATCAATCGTAAAAAATTATGGATAAAAGAAAAAAAGAAACGTGAAGTACATGTACGTAATTTTCCATTGATAAGTTCAAATTGGGAAACAAAATTATCAGTACCAACAAATTATCATGAATTTGCACTTGCTCATGATATAAACAAAACTTTTCCCATATCTAAAACAATAGATATGATTAATCCAAAAATTGTTGAAAGACATATCAAACGAAAACAAGAACATCTTGATGATGATGGTGATGATGATGAAGATAATATACCATCAATAGCAATGATTGATTCATCAACAAAGAAGAAAAGACGTCGACCAACTAAAGTTCATATTCGTGATGAACTTGAAAAAGATGCAAATGCAGAACGTGTTAAATCATTGAGAATATCCGATCCAGAGCGATTGTAAGTTTTGTTTAATATCAATAAAACTGAATGATTTAGAAATATTTTTCCTTTTTCTTAATTTAGATTTTGTATTTATATGATTGAAAAACATGGTACAAATTATGATGCAATGGCTCGTGATCATCACAATGATTATCAACTAACAGCACGACAATTGGAAAGAAAAGTTGAAAAATTTCAAAAGATTCCTAAAGTTTACCAACGTTATTTAGCTGAAAAAGCTGAAGGAAGAAATTTTTTAGCTGAATTTCAAATGAACGATTAAGAAAAGAATAAAGCTAATTGAATAAATAAATAAAAAAAGAAAAAAAGAAAACAATATTTTGCTTTCTTGTTGTTGTTATTTCTACTTGTTTATTTCAGATGTCATGTATTGTTCTTCAACTTGGTCAATGTGGAAATCAAGTTGGCCAACGTCTATTTGATACATTAATTGAAGATAATCTTACACATCCAAATCAAACAAAATTAACAGTTACAAATCGTTCATCGATTGATGATTACATTCGTGATTCACTTGATAAATTTTTTATTCAACATGAAAATAAACTTACTGCACGTGCACTTGCTATTGATACAGAACTTAAAGTTATTGAACAATTAATGGATGAAAAAGCTCAATCAAAACGACATTGGCATTATGAAAAAAAATGTGTTATCGAAGGTAGATTTCACGCTAGAATAGAATATTAGTAGAGAAGCAAGTTTTTGTCTTATAATTGATTAGAAAGATATTACGAATGACAAAAAAAACACCCATTGAGATTCTTATGTTATAGTTTATTCATAATTTAAAAAAGGTCGTCTCGGATCTGGTAATAATTGGGCATGTGGTTATCGAAATGGTTCTATAGCTGAAGAAAAGATTCTAAATAGTCTTCGATGGCAATTAGAACAAGCTGATCGTGTTGATACAATTTTACCCATTTTATCTTTAGCTGGTGGAACAGGTTAGATTTAAAGAAAAAACTTTTCTATTTCAAACTATATCATTTATTTAGGTTCGGGTCTTGGTGCGTATGCTGTGGAAATTGTTCGTGATGAATTACCACGTTCATTTCTTTTAACAACAATTATTGTTCCATATACAAGTGGTGAAGTTGTTGTACAAAATTATAATTCATTATTAACATTATCACATCTTTACCATTCTGCAGATGCATTATTAGTTTTTGAAAATGATATCTTACAACAATATGCAAAAAAACTTGTTTCACATTCTGGTCTTGATCGTGCAACAAATATTCATGATATGAATAATATTCTAACACGACATTTATGTAGTATTCTTCAACCCATTTCAACGAAAACAAAATCTACATATGATATTAATAATTTACTTGAACAACTTTTACCACATCCATTTTATAAATTATTAACACTTCGTTGTGTACCACAATTAAGTGATCAAGCATTAGATTTTAGTACATATAAATGGTCATCATTAATAAAAACTTTATCACAAATGTATATTAATAATTCTTATTTAGATGAAGGACTTAATTGGTCATTAAAACCTTTTCAAACACGAACAAAATCTTTAGCAAATATATTCCTATCACGTTCATATGATAAAGAAGATATTGAAAATGATTTAAAACAATATTTTAATCATTCATCATTTTATTCATCATCGATTTCATCAACAGAGTATTATCATTCATTTAATTATCGTAATAAATCGTATTTAAATTATGAAAAATATTTATCATTTCTAAGTAATTGTCAAACACCTGTATCATCACTTGATAGAATAGTAAATAAATCATGGCAATTATATGGACAAAAAGCTTATCTTCATCATTATATGAAATATGATATTGATGAACAAACATTTCTCAATAGTTTTGTACAAATTGAACAAGTTATTAAATCTTATAATCAATTGTAAAATTTTCCTTTTTTATCAGATAGATTTTATGAATGTAACTATTCCAATGAGTTTATTTTACGGAAATAAAATAAAGAGAATTAAATTATTTCACAGTAATCCTATTCGTTTGTTGGAATTTATATTTTTGTAATATCTCTGTACGAGAATTGATCAAGATTCATTTTTGTCTTTTCCACTTAACGTATGTCTTCAGAAAAGAAATTTATTATAAATGAACTAAAATAGCTAATCAATCTAGGAATGATCTTTTATAGTATATGAAAGAATACTAAGATGATTCTACAAAAGCTAACGAATACATTACAAGATTTTAGCGAAAATCTATATCATCTTCGATTGATTATTTATGAAATACAAATAAAAATGAAGAGTAGCATTAAAAAATAACTATTTTATTTATTTCACCAATTTGGCCATAAATAATTCAAAAATTTTATTGTCATTTCATAACCAAGAAAACATGCGGCATTTGCTGGAAAGGCTCGTAACATAACGGGTGTAAAGCCTTTATAAAGTGATCGAATACCTTCTGTACGAATTAATTCTCGTAACACATCAGAAACACCCGAATATTTGCCGGCAGGAGCTATTCAATACGTCAAATATAATTACAAATATTTATATATAAATAATTTTAACTAACCTGTTTGGAATCTTGATTTAAGTACATCAGGAGGAATAGCTACAACCCAGTTAGCAACACCAGCCATTCCACCTGCAAATAATGTTTTCAATGCACTTAATTCACTTGTACTATTTAAAAGTAAAAAGATTTCTGTGTATATATATATATTTAGATATATTGTATGTATACTTACGAATGTCCTTCTGGTGTTAATGCCTTCTTTAAATATTCATATGAAGCAAAATAAACACCTGTCGCAGGTACATCTAAATATTAAATTTTTTAATATTTTAATAATAGATCATATAGAAGTAAAATTATACCTCTCATAAGTGTTAAAGCTGTTCCACGGTAAATACTTCTAATACCACCTTCTTTATATAATTGTTTCGCACAATCTATTGGTCCATTATATTTGATTTCATGACCTGAATGTTGAATCTATTATTTTGATTATAAAATTTTATGTTATAAATTTCAATCTATACTTGTAATAAACATTTGATTCTTTCACCGGGTGCCATTATCACAGTTGTAAATACTCCAGATAACATACCAGCAGCAAATAGTTGTGGTAAACTGATTAGAAATACAAAACTATATTATAGAATAATTCTAAAACAATCACTTACGTATATTCACCATTTTTACCAGCTGGTGTCTGTAATTTTTTTCCAATACCAAATCCAAAAAAACAAACAGCAAACATGGGCGTTACACCTTTTGTTTAGAATACAATTAATTTATCAAATCTTTTGTAATTTTAAAAGATTAACATACCTACAAGTGGTGCAGCCATACCTTTGTATAAACCAGTAAAACCCTATTTAAATGAAATAAATTCTTGTATTTTCAATTTTTCATCTCTATAATTGTTTTACTTCTTTTGCAACAATTTTTTTTTGCACAATCAAACGTTCCAGTATAGAATGCTGTTTGGCCGGGTTGTGGTTTTGCTTGTGTTTGTAATCGTACCTTTTCAATATGACAAAAAATTTCATTCAAAAATAAGAATTTCGATAAGGAATATTTCCAAATATTTAAATCGATTTTATTCTCATTTCATCTCTAAGACTATTGCGTACTAGCTTTTATATATACTACAGATATTTTATTATTTTAACTTACCTTAATTGTATCTAATGGATGACCTGTAATAACAAGACAAGCACCACCAACACCACCAGCAAGAAAATCTTTGATTGGATTAACACTTTTCAATGTCTTTTTTGCTGCTGCCGCCTCACTTGGTGTTTGAGACATGATTAGATTTTTTTTTGAAAAACACACTCTTCTAGAAGATTTTTTCTAATATGTATATATATATATAAATTAAATAAGAATCAATATCAGCATCTCGGATAGTTTATTTTGCTTATTTATACGTGTATAATAAAAAAATGCCAACCGCTCGATTAAATGAAACAAGAAAAGCAAATACAAATACAGCAAATCGAATGAATGTTATATCAATAAACTAAATAAAAAGCTAGGATTTCTAGTTATAATAGTACGCACACAGAAAAAGAGAAAAAAAAATGTCTGTATGTGGAGATATTCATTTGTTTATTTGTCTTTTTCAGATTCAGTCTCTGATGAGAATACAGCCAATTTATTCTAATATAGAAAAAAAACAAATAATTTCAAAACAAATATAAAATAAAATTTACCTGTAATTTCTTATGTTCATCGCTAAGAGTATTATAATTTTCAATTGATTTATCATATTGTTCACGTAATGTTTCGATGTCTTCACGTGCTTTAAGTGATTCTAAAAACAGTTTTTCTTTTAAAACAAATTTTTCTTTTCATATTTTAACAAACCTCCTTTAAGTTTTTGTATTTCAGCATCATGTTCTTTGGGATCAATATAACGTGGTGCATCACCAGCTGAAATAGGAATTTCTCGTGGATCAATTGTCTTTAAATAAATAAAAATAAAATTTCAAATTTTAGAATAAAAAAGTAATATTTATTTACACTTGGATCAGCGGTGGCTAATCCTTCTAAATGACGATGAGCACCTTCAGCTTGTTTACGTGCAGCAGCTGAATCAGCCATTTCACGTGCAACAGCAGATAAAAGATTGACTAAACGTTTAATGACACTAAAATATTTCATTAAAACTTGAAAATTCTTGTTTCTTTTTCTAGTGTATACTTACAACCAAAGAAAAAGAGCAAAACCAGCAATATAAAAATTTCGTTGTGAACGAAATTGTTTCATATGTGCATGTGCTTCTGCATGTGGTGTGTTTAAATCTTTAACTTCAACACCAGAATATTTTCTTAATTCACGAATGGAATCTAAATAAATAATAAACATACATGTGAATATGAGTTTGTTTTGAATTTTTACCAAGAAATAATAAGACGAAAATACATATTATAAAATTAAAGTAATATTTCGCTCCAGCATGAAATGCTCTTGCTAACCTTGAGTGAAAAAACTTTTGCCAGCTAAAAGAAAAGATAATAGAAGTGTTTATAAGAATCTTTTTTTTTAAAGAAATTTCAAATATTTACATATTAGGCGGAATAAATGGTAAAAGTAGAATAATAACAATGATAAGTTCCAAATAAAGAAATGTCGCTAAGAAAGTCCATTGAAAACTCATGATTTATATTTTTCAATTGGTATATCTAAAAATAGATAAATGAACTTTGGATTGTAGAATATAAAAACAGAGTGATTCGTATTGAATTGTATAACGACTAATATATGTACATAGCAATAATTTATCTATTAAATAGATGAAAGATATAATGGATAAGACAGATATAGACTATGGAATGGACTACTGATTAGAGCGATGAAGATACAAGTCACCGAGTATACGTTAATAGAACTGATATAATGATGACTCAATGTTTGGGTTAAAAGTATTAGATAAAAAAATTACAAAATTTTAATATTACATCAAAAATAATTTTTTTTTATTAATTTTAAATTTGAAAATTATTTTCTTAGTTTCTATAGAGGGAAGCATGTGCAAAAATTTTGATTGATTATTATTTTAACTAATAGTAACTGCAATATAAAGAGAATACAAGGTTTTTCCTCATAAATTGATTAATACGCCTATTTTATGTCATATGATGTGCTGAAAGTACAGTCTGGATACGCATATTAAGCTCATATAAACAGATATGACTTAAATACAAGGACACATATCTTTAGTTTATCCACTTAGTGAAGTATATAATTGTATTACAAAAATGATCGAAATCATACTTAAAATAAATAATGGTGATATTCTGTGTTAGGTATTTTTAATTAATAAATGACTTGATTTGGTTCTAGAAACTAATTTGTACTATAATATTTCAAAAGTTTGATTAAAAAAATCTTGATAGCTATATAAATATATATGATTATTATCGTTTATCTCAATCTAGTCATTTAAAATTGTTTTCATTTTACTAAGATCTCTCATGAATATCTTATAATCAATATAGTTTCTCAACAGATTTATTCATTATATTTTATCTGAGATGATTATATGAAGTAATAATCTTTTGTGTTATCAATATAGAACAAATAAAGCACTTCATAAATGCCATGATTACAATCAATTTTCAATGGATTTATTAGCTGAAAAAGTTCCAAAGTACAATGAAATCAATATTGTACGATACATATCTTAAAATTTCAGCCATACAAATAAATATGGTGACTAAAACTTTCAAAAAACGTAGGAATAATTTGGACATATGATTATTTTTTTTATTATAAAAATTAATAGTTTTATCTTTATCTGTTAATCCGTGGTTTTGTTTTTGGTTTTGATTTGATATCTGCGTCTTTTTTTTTCGTAAGTATATTATCTCATATTTCGAATAATCCCTTAAATATACAGATAAAAATATATCTACCTATGTCAATTCTAAAATAAACTGGTACAGAACATTCAACATGCAATCCGATAGCGGTCACCATGGTAAGTAGAGAAAAAAAACTTGAGTATTTAACTGGCTAAGTCGATCTTTGGAATTATGAAGTCTTATTTTTCTCATGTGTGCTACCACACACCCCTTCTTTTGCTATATAAGAGGTTACTTGTTTTCATTTTCTTCTCTCATATTGAAATATAATCAAATACCAAAGTATTTTCTTTTTTTGCAAAAGAACAGATCTTCATTTGTTAAAAAAAAAGTATTACTAAACGATGAGTGAAACACGTGATACAAGTAAAATCCTTATTTAGTATCATTGATTTTATATTTTATTTATTTTCAAGAACGAATGACAATGCTCGATGAACGGTTTTTATCGGATACAGATTTACAACAACGACAACAGGAACTTGAAAATGAAATTAAAAAGATTGAGTAAGATCTCATTTTTTTTTCTATTCAAACAAGTTGTTCATCTATGTAGTTTATCAACATTGGAGATAACTGCAGAGGATATGATTGATGAATGGTGTAATCCAGATGAACCTCGTGTATTACGTTTTGAAGAAATAGCTGCTGCAGCATATCGAATCAAATTTGGTGTTGAAAAAACACCATGTACAGTATGTACTTGTTTTTTATATAAAATTCTGATAGATTTTTTTTGTTTTATTTCTATATAGAGTTCACATATGTCAAAAATAGTTGGCATGGATTTATATTTTAAAAAAGAATTTTTATTACCTACAGGTAGTTTTAAAGAACGAGGTGCACGAAATACTTTAATGACATTACCACCGGTTGGTTTATATGTTTAAATAGTATGATCTTATAATTTTTTTTTTGTATTATTAGGAAGAAAAAGCTAGAGGAGTCATTGCAGCTAGTGCAGGTAATCATGCTTTAGCTATTTGTTATCATGGTCGACAATTGGGTATACCAGTTGTTGTTGTAATGCCTCGACATGCACCAATTATGAAAGTGAATAATTGCAAATCATTCGGTGCTGTTGTTATTATTAGAGGAATGAACTTGAATGAAGTAAAGAATTGAATGCATAGATAAGTAGAATGACAATTTTTCTTTTAGTCGAAAGGAATAGCATTAAAATTGAGCAAATTATATGGTTTACGATATATTAATGGGTAAAAACGACTTTATTAATCTAAATGATCTATTTTTAATTTCATTATAGTTTTGATCATCCACATATTTTAGCAGGTCAGGGAAGTTTAGGTCTTGAAGTTCTCGATCAAGTTCCAGATGTTGATGCTATTCTTGTTCCTACAGGTATTTGAATTACTAGCAAATATTAGTATAGATATTTATGTTTTTATTTTAAGGTGGTGGTGGTCTTCTGGCTGGTATAGGTAAAAAACAAAAATATTTTCATTGATTTCTATCAATCTATATTATAAAATATTATTTATCTAGCTGTTGCTGTTAAATCACTTAATCCACGTGTACAAATTATTTCAGTTGAATCTGAACGTGCATCTGGATTTTATGCATCAACAAAAGGTTTAAACAACGAATTGATAGTTATTGAATTTTTATATATATGAAAAAATTTTATTTTAGCTGGTCACCCTGTTTTTACCGAATGTCAATCGACATTAGCTGATGGTCTTGCTGTTCCTCTCATTGGTGCAAATGCCTATGCAACAGCAGCACCATTAGTTGATAAAGTTGTTTGTGTAAGGTTAGTATTTATTGTTCGAAAATATAGAAAATTATATTTATATAATTAATTTAGCGAAGAATATATTGCTATTGCTATTTTACGTTTGGTTGAAATGGAAAAAGCTGTTGTTGAAGGTAAATTAAAGTTTATTTTTATTTACTCATTATTATTATTATTTCTTAATATTTAGGAGCTGGTGCTACTGGTCTTGCAGCTGTTTTACAAGGGTTACTACCAGAATTAAAAGGAAAAAAGTACGATAAAATAAAAATAAAATAAAATTAGAATACATTTGTTCTTTCTAGAGTGGTTATACCATTATGTGGTGGTAATATTGATACAACTGTACTTGGCCGTGTACTTGAACGTGGTCTTGTTGCTGATAAACGTTTATTAAAAGTTTGGTTAACTGTTAGGTAACAAGGTTTAATTTAGTAAAACTTTCACTATTTTATTTTTAACAAGTGATCGCCCGGGTTCATTAGCACAAATGTGTAAATTGTTTAGTACAGCTGGTGCTAGTGTTAAAGATATTTATCATGAACGTGCTTGGCTTAAATCGGATATGTTTTCAGTTCAAGTAATCTATATTTAGTTTTTTTTACATCATTTTTATTTTGTTTCATTTATTAATAGATTCAAGTTGTATTAGAAGTACGTGATAGTGAACATGCTGCTGAACTAACAAGGATTATATCTGAAACATATGAACATGTTCAATTTTATAATGAAAATGCACAATAAGAAATAATCAGTTGAAAATTTTTAAAAACATTTAATAAATAAATTTTTTAATCAATATTGACGGATTTAATTGATTATATTAAAAAATAAAGTTTTTGTTCAAATGTAGTATTCTTGATTGAGAAAAATATAAATCTATTTGATTGGTTAATATATTTCCTTCATATTAAATCTTCCATGTTTTTTGATAAATTTATTTTTTCGTTTATACAAATGAGATATTCTTAAATCGAATGGATACAATAAATAATAACATGATTTTATTCAAGAGAAAATAAATGTCACATATTTTATCCAACCATCATACGACTCAATATTTCTCTTTTATACATCTCTCATCATTTTAAAATGGTCAACAACTGGCATAGTCACAATACGTTCGTTTTATATGTGAGGCAACTATTTAGCCGTTAAAACGTCATCTAATGTTCAGATGAGGCTCATTGAACGGAAGCTTTTCTTCTCTTTTTATTTTTTTGTTGCTTGATCTTCTTTTTTCCCTCTCTCTCTCTCTCTTTCTTTCTCATCATATACAGCAAACGACGCGCTCGATTGACATATCCCCGAGAGAACGAATCATGTGTCACACCTCACATACATTTGTCGAATTGTTTAGCCTTTTGGCTCTACATACATGTATATATACAGTGAGTTCACCTTGTTTTATGGCCTTTACACACACACACACAGGCCAAGGATAATTAGAAGCCATCACGAGAAAAAAAAAATCTTCGTCAACAACATCATTTAGACAGGCAAACTTCATAAACTATAAAACAACATACAAGTTGAGCTATCACTCGTGCGCAAAGAATATTATATGAGGAGAAGAAGAAGGAGAAGAAGTAAAAAGTAGCTTTATTACCATCTCCTCCAAGCTATATAACAATTGCCAATGTGAATTTTCCTAATAACTTTTAATGAAAAATGATTGGTTTATATCTCTTTCACACGTAGAACATTCCGATAGAATAAAAAAAAAACGAATTGATCAGATAACTTTGATTTGTTGATTGTTTAATCACATATGTATACAGTTCATATGTTTAATCTGAGGAACATATTGCCTATAATAATGGATAAGCACTTCCCTGTGGAGAGAGAGAGAAAAAGAAAAAGGAAGAAATGAATAGTAGTAGCATCTGATTGATCAAACGGATATGAGTGGAAAAGTTTAATAGGGCCATTGAACGGCAACAGCAGTTAAAAAGTGTCGAATCGTCTACATTTGACCGATAACGGGTACATGTCATAGAAACCAATCGATTGTGCATATGTGCGAGAAAAACGATAAAAAAATAACACAAAAAGAACAAACAACAGCGGGTGGTGACCATTTCAAGCCAAACAGATACAAAAAAGACTTATTTATAAAAGAAAACCTTTTATTAATCAAAATCAATAATAACTAGTTTTTGTTATTCTTTTTCTTTATCATTCTCTCTCTATCGAGCTTTTTTTTTGACTCGTTACAAATAAGTACTATTTACAAACGACAATATACAGAGGCGCGAATCCATTAGTGAGGCTTTAATGCGGTACTGATATTGCTCAATAATATGATATATTTATTTTTATGGAGGCCATTTCTCTCCTTCTGCTTTCTCTCGTTTTTTTGCATACATATATACATACATATACACAACATACCTTGTCTTCATATAGTCAATCATCATCTCCTGTTGTTGTTGTCATCGATAATAATAAGATATTTCAATATTCAACAGGTAGTATTTAAATACAAGTTTTGTACTATATGTCGGAATATTATCTGAAGCATGACAAATATATCTTTTTTTTATATCACTGAGTCTTAATTTTAATTTTGAATAGTATTTGAATTCTATTCATAGAAAATTAGATGTGCATGTTGACAACAATAAATATACATATATATTTGTCCGTTAAACTAAAAGTTCAGTTTGGCACATTTCTTTGAAATTAGACTGTATCATGATAAAGAATATATAATTTAGAACTTGTCCAAGAAGTAAAAAACTAGAAACATATTTTATACAGATGATAGTTATTAGACAAGATATCTTATTTTTATCTTGATAATTTTCCTGTTTGAATTATATGATTGGTCATGGTTGACAATATTTTTTTTCAAAAGTGACAAATTCTTTTCTTTCACTCTTCATTAATTAAGTAGTTTCTTTTATAATACCACTAACACTTCATTGATCAAAACAAGCGTAATGAGTAGTATAAGATAGAAACACAACGATGACAACATGATCAAAAAAAAGAAATACCGAGTGTCGGTTCCACTAACATTGTCACCGACGTCATCAAATTCCCATTAGATAGAACACATCGCTAATGATCAAGAGACGTGATTTTAGTATATATATATATGCTTCAATTGAATTAATCTGTAGAATAAAGTCAAGTGTTAAAAGTTAAAAAAGAACGGAAATATACCAATTCGATAGAGTATACCCTCTTATTTCTTTTTTGTACAATGCTTGAAATCATCTCTCTCGGTATGACATTCAGTTATATTTATATATATAAATGCTTGTCACATCAATGTTCTCTTATGAAAATGTCTGATCTTCACATATCTATGTGATAGAAAAGGTCGATCTTATTCACTCAAATTCAGATCGAAAGGCTAAGTGGCCGACGATTTGATTTTACAAAGTTTTTATCATCCTCATTTAATGAAAGAAGAGAAAAAAAACTACTTCTACTCTATGCTGATTCATTTATGATACTTTATATGACAAAATCTACCTTGAAAGATTTGAATTGAATATTTCTTTATTTTTAAGAAATTGAATGAAATGATTTCAGTTGAATGAATAATGTATTAATTATTCCAAACTTTGATTTCATTACATCTATTGAAATAAGGTCAATCGTTTTGACATAGTAACATTTTCTCATTGATTTCAATTCTAATCAATAAGACATTACTTTTGAATTTTTTTTTGTTTTGTCTTTCTAGTCATCATGACTAAGTCTTTTTCTTTTTTAAAAGAATAACAATACAGTCGGTATTCGTTCAAAAGATTCATTTTAATTTCATATGTATATATCAAGTGTATATACTAAGTAAGAATGATCATTAAAGAAAGAAAAAAAAAAACTTAACATCGAAATGATATTGATTGTGATCTAGATAGGGTGAAAAAAAACGAAGAGTAAAAGAAAAATTTGCAATCACACCTTTGCTTTTTAAGGTCTGTTGTCTATCTATATGCACCCATCTTTTTTTTTCTCTTCTTCTTCATATCAATATACGCATATATATACATCTATTTGATCTATGCATATATATATATATATTTGCGTGGTCTCGGTTTTTTTTCTCTCCTATCATAGCACGAGAGGGACACAAAATTAGTCGCATATATACTCTCTATCTATATTACTATGCACCTCCGCAGGGCAATGACAAAATGAGCAATCGTTCTTCGGGGACGCCGTATGTATATATTGATGATCAATGCAATACGGTAGTAAACGAGAAAAAGCGAAAGACGAAGACGAAGACGAAGAAGAAAGAAAAAGAGACAAATTACGAGGAGAATAGAAATATATGTCTACTTAGACCTATCAAAGAAAAGAAATGTATTGATTGGTTGAACTGAAAAAACGTACAAAAGAGCGAGAGAGAAAGAAAAATTCCGTTAAATTTCTCTATATGTTCTTTTTCTTTTCTTTTCATCGTATGTGCGTTCCGAATGGCTCGAAAATATCATCATCTCATCTAACGATAATGCTACTGGAGCAAAAACAACAACACGACTATTGAAAAAAGAGAAAGTGAGAGAGCGAGAGAGAAAACGAGAGATATCTTTTTTTTTTCTTTTTTCTCCTTTTTTTCTCCTCTACTCTCCAACCAACGATAGAAAGAAGTTATTTCCTCCTAACAAATCATTGTAAAGTGCCGGCGATCATTGCCTCCATATTCATTTCAATTGTCGTTTAAACACGTTCTTCTTCTTCTCATTTTTTTGCTTTATTATTATGGGCGAGTATTAGTGGCTGTTTTGAGTTTTTTATTTCTTAACATTAACTACTATCATCCGTCTTTTGACCTGAATGTGTGTGAACTTTTTTATGGGCAATATTATTATTTGACCTCATCAACGACTATACAACAACAACAATAACAAAAAAAAAACTAATAAATTTTTCTCTTTCTACATATATAAAACTAACGATAATTTTACAAGACAATGAATAACTATTTCAGTCTACCATCAACATCAGCAAATGATCTTTTTTCAAGCAATGGAGCAACAACAAATAATAACAATAATAATAATACAGGATCATCGTCAAATGGTGATCAACAAACAACAAGTAACGATGTTAATAATGCGACAGCATTTCCCTATGAAACTGATTATAATCGAGGAGGATTTTCATCAACCTTCGATCGATTAACATTTCCTACGCCAACAACAAATAAAGATCCACTTATGAATTCATATTCAAATTTTACAATGATGCAAGCTGCAGCAGCCGCATCAATTTCGAGTTCAAATTCTCATCATCTTCATCATCATCATCATCAACAACAACAACAACAAATTCATCTTCAACAACATCAGTCAGCAAATGATTATCTTTTACCACCATCAAATGGTACATCATCATGGAAACAACCTGAACCAATATCATCATCATCAATAACTGCAACACCAGGCAATGATATGTTATCAGCATCAACAATGCCACCACCACCTCATCCTCATCATCAATTATCAAGTTTTTCTATGGCAGTTACTAATCCAATGCTTTATTATGCACATCCATGGATGAGACCAGGTATATATATATATAGAATAATTCAAGAAAGTTAATCAATAAGACAAACTAAAAGAAAAAAATGATTTATAGACAACGTATGCAGGAAACATTAAAAGTTGACGTAAATGTAATCCATTGAATTGATTAACTTCCTTTGCCATCTTGTTTATCTATTAATGAATGAATGATTACTGAGAATCTTTCTTTTCTTTTGTCTCTATAGAATTTAATTTTGAACACAAACGCACTCGTCAAACATATACACGTCATCAAACACTTGAATTAGAAAAAGAATTTCATTATACAAAGTAAGTTTCTTATTCTATTTATTCTTCTTACTATTTCAATTTTTAATAGATATTTAACACGTCGACGACGTATTGAAATTGCCCATAGTCTTGCATTAACTGAACGACAAATTAAAGTAAACACTTTTAATTAGTTCTTTTTTAATAGTAATAATTTTTCTTTTTCGTATTTTAGATATGGTTTCAAAATCGGTAAGAATCAAAATCGAACAAAAAAAATTAGTTTTATTTAAACAATTTATATTTTAGTCGTATGAAATGGAAAAAAGAAAATAATTTCAAATCACTTAATGATCCTAATGTTAAACTAGAAGCTAATGCAACAAGTCATAGTAGTAGTGGTGGACATAATCATCCACATGCTATGTCAACAACTGATGCAACATCATCATCGTGGCCATCAGTACCAAGTGTTAAAAAAGAAAACAATCCTCATCTTTCTCATCAACATCCTCATCCATATGTTACCAATGGAAATAATAAATAGAAAAAAAAAATATCATATACATTTACCTGTATATATTATATATAGGAAGAGCGAGAGAGAGAGAGAGACATTTGACGTCTAGTCGATTGCAATATGAGCACGCGTTCTTTTTTTTTCTTTTTTTTTTTGTTTTGTTCTGATTATTGTTCTTCTTTTCTCGAATTTGTTTGCAAAGAAAAAAGCAAGACTTGATTATCAAAGATATATAAATATAAAATGGTTATTGACCAATGGTTTGTTTTCTTTTGTTGAAAGACATGTTATATTGTGACAGAAAAAATATAGTACGAAATGGTTGTATTTCAAACGATCATATTCGTGTATTTTTAACGTTAAAATATCAGTCTTCATTGGATATATTCTTAAAATATCGAAAAATAATCTACATAATCTGTTTCATGTCTAAATATACTTGTATCTCATGTTTGAAATAAGAGTTATTTTCATAAGTTCCTATTATTTTTGATAGAGAATGTAGGTAAATCGATAGATAATACATTAAATACATCATTTCCTTTCATTACTGTATTGATTATCTCACTTAATCTTAATTCATTCATTATTCTAAACATGCATTTATAGATACTTTGTATTTTTTCCATCATTTGATCTCGAATATATATATCTCGTAAGTATATTTTCCAGAGAATATAATAAAAAACAGGTTGTGTACAATATTAGAAGTTTTGACAATCAAAAGATATGTTACAATGAGTTCGTTTTTAACATTACCTGGTTTCCAACTATGATTTCTTCTTACGATCTTTTAACCTTCGTTTTTTTTTGCTCATCAGATAGCAATATCACATTACATTGACGTACATAGATGGATAAAATTTGTTTTTCATGTATACTTAATGAGATTCTGGCGACAAAAAAAAGTTAGTATCATCTTCAATTTCATGACCAACGTCATCAGAAAAGTAATTATATGAATTTGAAGCCGTGTTTTATCAAAACTCTCCATCGTATATATATATCATCGTCAATAAGCTATTCTTTGTAGATTCCTTTTCATTTCTTTTCGACTATCAATTACATATACAAAAACAAACAATGCGGGTAAGTTACATTCTAGAGTCAAAGTAAAAATTCTATTTGTTTTTTGTTTTGTTTTCAAAGAATCTAATTGTATTCATTACTGCTATTATCTTTACTGTACAGATTCATCGACTCGACAGTAAACCATTAAATGATAATACAAGATTAAAACGTTCTGATGGAAGTTTACTTCCGAATGAAAGTTTTACAATGATTACAAATGAAAAATTAATGAAATTAAAAGACCTTGCTAAAGCTAAAGATGATCCAAAATTACATGATTTATATCGTGCAGTTAATCATTATGTACAAATAGCAAGAAAAAATAATGAATATGTATTATGGAAATATGATGCTAATCGAGAAGGTCTTGTTCTTGTTCTTAAACCAAATTTAAATGGTATACTTCACTATGGTTAATAGAAAAAAAAACATAATACAATACGAACATGTTAACTCATAATTTCTTTTTCTTTCTTTTTCTTCTTTTGCTTCAAAATAATCCATGTATTTCTGTTAACTGAAAAGGAAAAATACATATATAATTAATTTCAACGAAGTTTTTCTTGTAGCTTTTGTATGAAATATAGAAAAAAAACCAGAATGATATGATAGAGTAACAGCAATATAGTTCTCTATATGTATATGCAAAAAAAAAAGAATATAATAAACTAAAGTTCAAGAAAAAAAGGAACGGGTTTATGTTTGCTATTTTTTTTTCTATTATAAAGTTTTAACCGATGACAACGGTACTGTCATCTTTGAACACATATTGAGGAACTTCAAGGTTGAGTGGTGCAGGACCTTTACGTACACGTCCTGATGCATCATAATGTGAACCATGACATGGACAATAATAACCACCGAAATCACCGGCATTCGCAATTGGAATACAACCTTAAACGAAATTTTGAAATAAATATAATTAAATTATGTTTTCTTTTTCATACCAAGATGAGTGCAAATACCAATAACAATTAACCATTCAGATTTTTTCACTCGATCAGCATCATTTTGTGGATCACGTAATTGACTAACATTAACACCTTCTTCGCGTGCAATTTCTTCTGGTGTTCGATGACGAACAAAGATGGGTTTATTACGCCATTCAAATACAGCATTTTTGCCTTCTGGTACAGCATCAAGACTTATTTCGACTTTAGCCAGTGACATAACATCTCTAGCTGGACCAACATAAGCAACAATATCTCGAATGATATATTTTGCCATATAAGCTGATGTTACGGCCATACCTTTTGAGAAAAACATATATAATCTGATATGTAAGATCTTATATCAAAGATATCATTTTTAAGTACATCTCTTATTTTGTTTTCTCAAAAACTATGCTTACCAATTGGAGTTAAATAAGAATAAGGTGAAGTTGCATCGCCAGCATCACGATAAGATTTTGATGGATCAAGACGTGCTTTACGTCGGTAATAATCAAAATTCGGTACTTGAACATCAGTATGAGCATGACGAATACTAAGTGTAGCTGCATTTCCGCGTAATAAATGATCATCTTCAACTTTTATCGATTTCGGCTTAGCAATTTGTCGAACAAGATTTGTTGTCACTTGTGTGACACGTCTGTTACATAATTGCATGGCCATATCTGAAAATTAAACAATTACTCTATTTTAAAAGCGCTATTTTTAACTATTGTATTTTATTTAAAATAATGAATTGGAAATATTATTTAATTATTTTTCTATTTACGGAATTAATCTATCAATTGATTATATTTTATAATTATCGATTATATATTGAACCTTTTTATATAACATTAATTAAATGTCCAAATGAATATATATATTTGAAATATCATTTAGGTTTTAAACCAATTCATTTCATAATGAAATTTTATAATTGGTATAAAATTTTATATCATTGTCGAATTATTGAATTTCATTTTTATCTATCGAGTCTAATTCGAATAATTCGTATTATTCTTTTTATTGGTTTTTTAATAAATATTATCTAGAAATAAACAAATCTATCAGTTTACCAATAGGTAAAAATGACATCCTCTTTATTTTCTACTGTCTGAATTTCGATTTTAACAGGAGTTTTTAATAAAGCAGAAAGTATTTCTTCTGTATAACCTATTAGAAAATACATTCGACGTGGATGTATTGTTCTTGTTACAAGTCCACTTAAAATAATCATATTATGACGTCGTTTTATAATAAGTTCAGAAACAAATAATGAATGCCATGTACCATAAATAAATTGACGAAGAAAAAGATCATCACTAACTGTTTCAGCTTTACGTTTACCATCACGTAAATTTGATGTATTAAATGTATTCCATGTTTTTGTATGACCAATTAATTTTGGAAATTGTCGTTGTTCATCTTTTCTAAGAGAAAAAATTCAGAGAAATAAATTAAAAGAATTTATCATACAAGTTAATGGATAGTTTCGTTTTCGTGTATGTTTTGGTGTTGCTGCTTCTGTATTAACTTGTGTAACATTAGTTAATCTAACAAACCAACTATGGAGAATTGGACTCGTTGATAAATAACAACGTTGTTGAAAACAGTTTCCCAAAAGATTTAGTTTTAGATATGTGTTCATTATATAAACAATAAAAAAAAATATCTATGAAAAATATTTTGGACAATACAAGAAATTTTATGAGGATTGGATCAAATAGCCATTAGTATAGAAAACAAGACTTTAGGTATTTCGTTGACTTGACGATGCATAATTTCATATGGAGAGTAGTGCCATCTAACGTTGATTTTGTACTCAACCTCGCTAGATGCAAAATTTGCGAGAATTCAATAGAAATAAAGCTTTTTATCGTTAGAATTTTTGATGAAATAAAAAATTTAGAAAATTATTTTGCCATATTGTCTCAATTTCTTTCTTAACACATAACCAGGTAGAAAAAAACAAGAAAGGTATGATATCACTATCAGTGGAAAAAACCTTCATGACGTATTTTCTTTCACAGACTATAAGAAATAGAAGATATCTAATATGAATACACAGTTTCAAAATTATAATATGCACACATCATTAGGTAGTCATAAACGTCGGAGCAAACAACCACATATTATTGCTGGTATAGTTACGCCAACGCTCTCTCAATCATCTAATATACAACATGAACGTGCTATTATAGTTGATACTAGTTCAAGTATATTTGGTAGTGAATGTCAACGTTTGGTGAATATTGTATTTCAAACAAGTCAAGCATTTCCATCAATAATGAGCACTTATGGTAATATAAGTCAATATATACGAAAAGAACTTTTTAGAAAATATCCTGAAGAATATTTTCATATAATTATTGGTGAAAATAATGCATTTGGTTTTGCTATTGATGATGGTGATTATTTTGCTGAAATAGAACAAAAACAATATCGTGTATTAATCTTTACAACAAAGACAAATCCAAAAGTTATGTACCGTATAGATGATATCAATAGTCAGATGAAGCTCGAATGGAAGCCACTTATGGTTAAAAAAGTGAAAAAATAACAATTATATTTTTATTATGTATCAGTGTTAAAAGATTGTACAATTTAATCATGTATCTCTAGTACTTGTTTATTGTTATTTTGATTTGTTATTAATATCTCATGTGCATGAGAAAAAAATTTTATTAAATAAAACATTTGAAATTTATACGTCTTGAGGGTGTAAGTCAGCAGTGGACTATTGGAGACGAAGATCGAGATATTGTTTCACTTTGAGGACAAATACTTCGACCTCACAAAACCAATACATTAAGAAGAAATGAAAACAGTGAAAAAATTTTCATTTAGAGAAAAATCTTTTTTTTTCCAAGTTCCATTTCTCATTATGAGTGAAGATATGAATGAATCATTTTACCTTGATATTTACTCACTTCGGCTAGCAACAGAACCATATTTCGTAGAATATCTTCTTAGAGTGAAAAATTTAAGTGATGTTTATCTGTTTATATCTCTTCGATATCTCCTTATAAGTGGAGACATGAATGAGTCATTCCATATTATTATTTATTTATTTCTATTGATAAAAAAAACTATGTTTCGTAGAATATCTTCTTAGAATTAAAAAGGGTGTAGGTGTGGGTGTCGGTGAGGGTATCTCTTCCTTTATCAAACATTTACACCCGCACCCATACTCACACCCACCCACACTCATTCACTTTTCTTTCATAAAAGAGACAAGATTTTAATAAACCAATATCAAGGAAGTCATATACTGCTATAAGGTACTTCCATTTTATAATATTTTATAAGTTGGTAAAACTTGATGGCTTATTGTTACCATCTTTATACAATAAGATTTTTTCAATCTGTGTTGCAGTCGACGTGAAATAGAATTTTTTCTGTTCTGTCTTCACGTATGTTAACGAAAAACAATATTATTATGTGCACACAATATTTCTTCACACTACAGTATGCCTGTTTGTCTGCTCATTTATGTGCACAACGGATTGAAAAAGAAAAAAACATGCAAAGTTTTCAAGTCCTTGATGTTGTTTTGTTGTTTGTTGATTCAACTTATTGGATACGAACGCAAGCTTGTTTTGTAGCGCAGTGCAACATACAACCTTCACTGACTTTGTTAGGGAAGAAACGAAAATAAATCGGTATCCATTAGTTATTTGTTCCTACGGTAACAATGGCAAACGTTGGATTGCTATAAAAGTGTCTTAAGTAGGACCACGAGTTTCTATCAATGGTATTTAGGGCATCATCACAATATTGTCCATAGAGTGTTGGGTGTGTGATAGACGAATACCATACCCATATCAACATCTACACCCTCAATTATATTTCATGTCATTTCAAATACATAAGGATATTTGAACAAAATTTGATTTATTTTTAAATACTTTGACGTACCTTTCTATTTGAAGCCTGTTGTTTCTGCTAATAAACATGTCTCGATCAAAAGAATCGACTTATTTTATGAAGTCAGTCAACTAGTCTCAAAGGGTAACTTCAGTTTGTTATTAAATAAACTATTTCATGGATTGAAATGAATTTGCTTGTACAACAAGTCGGACGCTAGTTTTCATACGATAAGTCTCAAATTCAATAACAGTATGCTACCAATATAATGAAAAAGAGAATATTATACATTTAAAACATGTATTTTCTCTTTGCAGCTAAATCGCCTTCTCATGACATGATACCGTGTACTTGCTTCTACAACAGCGTCCATGTTTTTCCTTAGTTCGTTGGACTTATAAAGCGGATACCACACATATGATGTCGAGAGACACTACAAAATGGCGACATATAAACATTCAATGAGAAAGTTTTTTTTGTTCTTTCACGATTCTATTAATAAAAGAATAATAAGTATATGCGAACATAGTTTCTTACTATCGTTTTTTTAGTAGTTAAGTAGAAATCCCTAGTTGTGATCAGGGGTATAATATTCTCAAATTTCTTATACACCATTGTATTGCTAAACTTCAATAAATCAACACGCTATTTCTACGTATTTGTACACGAACAACATATTTTCGTCGGCTTTTTTCTTCTACCTTTCTTTCTTCAAACGCGTAGTTGCACCATCAAATGAAAAATACAAAACTGGTGAAGTAAATACGCATTTCAAGAGAAGAAATAAAAGCAACAACACATCACACGTTTCAACAGTTTGTATCGGAGACAAGCAAAGTCATGACAAGTTTGGTTACATTACCGGTAGAGCTTGTCTACCGAATTTTAGACCATCAGAGTGATTTCACTTTGGTGTGTTCTATGCGAAATGTGTGTCAGCGACTCAATCAAATCGTTGACACCTACGATCGATACCAGGTAAGGTCTTTTCTTATTATACTCGGCTAATATTTATCAATCTTCAAGATGGTTTCTCACCCTTACGATCTCTAAACCTGATAAAATAGTAGGTAATGAGACTACCGTGAGATAGGCTAATCTATCCATCCACAGATCGATGATTCCACCTCTGAGATCTGGCAGGAAAACCATAAGAAGATGGAAGCAATAGTCCTGATCGAAAAGTACCGTGTGTGGATCCTGATAAGTTCCAGCAAATCCTCTATCGAGAAAACTGCGGAGGGCTATCGTATCCTTGCTCCATACTGCCAGAAACTCACAATATCCCACTGGTATCCGAGCAGGAATGTAGCGGTTTTTGACGGAATACCAGCAGAAACGCGTTACCTTAACATAAAAATACAACTCTCTAGCACGGAAAAAGTAGGATCATAATGAAACCAGGATCTCGGATATACCGCCCGATTTTTCAGCGCATTTCCGTGAATTTTCCGGTAGGAAATTCTAAACAGAACCCCCTACAATCCATCTCACAACTAATCAGTAGGTTTCACTTGTTTCCTACCGTTTACCTCAGAATTCGATGCATTCTGGTCAAGTCCAGTAAGTTTTCGTAAAATCTCCCACGTTCCCATTAATACAATAAGCAATGCGCCGAAAACTAGCCAAAAAAAGTACAAATGTGCAACTAATTTTTCATTATTCCTCATATATAACATTATCAAAACAATGTATAAGTCTAGACCTGATGTAGGGTGTGGGTGCCTTCTTCTTTCACATATTCAAGCAAACACCCACACCCGGCGATGAGAATCTCTCTGTATTCTTAACAAATACGTCTTAAGTTTAATCTTCCACCACTCACAACTTCCAGTTGTTCTCAATCGGTAGAAAATCTCAAACAACCTATATTATCTCAAATCCATATCATCAGAATACCCACCAACGACGCTACATGATAGCAACATCATTCGAAAAACTCTCTCATATCTCTTTCTGAAACCACACGTAGACACTAACAACGCTGGATCTCTCATATCACCAAATCGGATATGAAGGATCAGAATACTTCGACGATGTAATGAAATATTACACAGTAATACTCATTCACTCATAACCTATTTCACATAACTATACATATTTTCTTATATAGACACTTATCACACCGAATCCCGATAACAATTGGGTCGCAACTGAAGCAGTACAATATATGTGTCGTGCACCTCGAAAACAAACAGTATTATGCATTCACTCTTCATCTATTTCATGTAACTACTTGTATCTTCTCATATAGACACTTAGCCCACTGAACCGTTCCTCGAAAAAAATCGGTGCTGCAGGAGCACAACATCTTAGTGATGCACTACGAAATAATACGGTATTACTCATTCACTTTTCAATTATTTCACATAAATATCTGTACTTTTTCATATAGATACTCACCACACTGTATCTGTGGAGGAATAAAATCGGAGATAAAGGAGCCCAATATCTCGGTGATGCACTACGAATCAACACTGTAATATTGATTCAGTTTTCACCTATTTCATATAACCATTTGTACTTTCTCATATAGACACTCACCATTCTAGATCTCTCGTACAACATAATCGGAGCTGAAGGAGCACAACATCTCGGTGCTGCACTGCGACAAAACAGAGTAAAACTCATTCACTGTTTACCTATTTCATATATCCATCTGTACTCTCTCATACAGACACTCACGATATTGGATCTCGAGATGAACAAAATTGAAGCTGAAGGAGCCCGATATCTCGCCGATGTACTACAAATTAATTCAGTAATAGCCATTTACTCTTCATCTATTTCATATAACTATTTGTACTTTCTCACACAGACACTCACCACACTGGACCTATCAATGAACAAAATCGGACAGGAAGGAGCACAATATCTCAGTGATGCACTGCAAATTAACTCAGTAATAGTCATTCACTCTTCGTCTATTTCATATAAATATTTGTGCTTTCTCACACAGACACTCACCACATTGAATCTATCGTTGAACAAAATCGGAGACGAAGGAGCACAATATCTCAGTGATGCACTGCAAATTAACACTGTAATATTAATTCACTGTTCATTTATTTCACATAAATATTTGTACATTCTCATATAGACGCTCACCACACTCAATTTATCGTTGAACAAAATCGGACACGAAGGAACACAATATATCGGTGAAGCACTACAAAATAACAGAGTAATATCCATTCACTCTTTACCTATTTCACATAAATATTTGTACTCTCTCATATAGACACTAACCACGCTAAATCTTCGAGCGAACGAAATCGAAAATGAAGGAGCACAACATCTCGGTAATGCAGTACAAAATAACACGGTAATGTTTATTCGCTCCAGACCTATTTCACATAGCAGTTTGTATTTTCTCATATAGACACTTACCATATTGAATCTGGAGAGGAACAACATTGGAGATAAAGGAGTACAACATCTCGCTGATGCATTACGAATTAACAGTGTAATATTCATTCACTTTTCCCCTATTTCATATAACCATTTGTACTTTCCCATACAGACGCTCACCACACTGCATTTCGGATGGAACGAAATTGGAACTGAAGGACTAGAACATCTCGGTAATGCACTAAGAAATAATATAGTAATAAAGATTTACTCTTCACCTATTTCACATAAATATTTGTACTCTCTCATACAGACACTTACCACACTGAATCTAAGGGACAACAAAATCGGAGCCGAAGGAGCACGGCATCTCGATGATGCACTACAAAATAACACAGTAATACAGATTCTGTCTTCACCTTTTTCACATAACTATTTGTATATTCTCATACAGACACTCACCACACTGCATCTCTCGTCGACTAATAT
>CAJNOI010000767.1:0-26738 GCA_905250115.1 Adineta steineri | reverse complement strand
AACAAGTACTACCACCATTATAACAACAACATCAACGACAAGTACTTCTACAGTCACAACTATAGGTAAATTGATTGAAATTTTTGATTGACGACAAATATATCATTACTGTTATTATTAGATATTACTTGCTCACCAGCATGTAGTTCACAACAAACATGTGTACTAGGTGTGTGCGTGGGTATTGGATATCTCTCTTGTACTCTAACATGGTCTCGAATAGGAGATGGTGATATTGTAGTCAGTACACCAAATGGTAATACTATTAATTATATGAATATGGGTCCATCAATTTCTACTGATCAAGGTCAACTAGATGCAGATTGTACAAATGGAACGGGACCAGAAAATGTTTTCTGGTCAAGCGGTGGATCTGTTCCACCAACAGGCACCTATTATGTCTGTTTTGAACCATATTTTTTCAATCCGAATATAACTAGTGCAGATCCAATATCTGTAACAATAGACATCAAACGCTCAAATAATACTAATTTATCTGCTACACAAAACTATACATCTACTATAAGAAATAATTATGCATGTGATGCAAATTCAATGACCCTTCTAATTTCCTTTACTTATCCTTAGTAATTCTTAAATATATTTTTTTATAACTATGAATTTCTTTTCTTTTCTATTCTAATCATCAATAGTCATTTAGAGATATTTGAATTATATTCTCGAAAAAAAAAGTATGAATAATAAAATAATTTATTTATTGAAATGAAAAAAGAATACCGGATATATGATTACTTTAACTGAGTCATATACACATTTTTATGATTTAATTGTCACTGTTCTAATTCGATGCAATAATTATAGAAGTTCCAGTACCTCGAACGTTTCGAAAGAGTGGATGCAAAGTTTGTTGATTTCTATCTCCATTCCAGATTGAAGTGTTTATTGTAAAATAGACGTAATCGAGTTGACGAAGATTTGTAAGAACTTTAGCTAAACTGGTCAAAATTAATTCTGGACTTTTATTATCACTGTATTGTCTATTATCAAAAGTGAGGGATTTAAGATTAGGCATAAATGTTAAAATTGAAGTAAATATTTCGAATGTTGAACGAATAAAAAGATATTGAATTAAATCCAAACTAAAACTAGAATGGAGTGTAAGAGAAATATTATTTTGTGGTTTATCATATACAATAATATTCAATCGAAATATATTTGGACAAGCATGAAGTACACAAATAATTCCGTATAAATTATGAACACTGATCGATAATGAACGAAGTTTTGGTGAACCATGCCAAGAATAATTAGTAGTTGTTTGATCGAGTTTACAGTTTTTTAAATATTTAAATCCATTGGAAAAAATCAAATTTAAAAGAATCGAATCTTCAAGTGGATAAGATAGATTTAAATATTCAAGATAAGGAAAATTTTCTGGGCGAATTGAATTTCGTTGTTGTAAACTTGGATATTGAAGAGTTAATGAACGAAGTGCTAAAAATGGTGTAACATCAAATTGTCCAAGACACACTTTGAGACATATGATGGATGAATTAAAAAATGTAAGAGCTGGATGATGTTTATTTGATTCATCAACAGTAAAATTTATATGATTTGAAGTTTTGAGAATAGTATTGAAACGTTGATTTAAACCGAAAAAAATACGATATAGTTCTTGCCATGAAAATAAAGGAAAAATATCGAATGTAAATATCTCATTAGGAAGATTTTCTAAACATGTCAATTGATTACTATTTTTCATTTTCGTATATGTCACATTCATTCACATTTTATTCTACAACTTTTGTTATTGAATGAAACAGCATAGAGAATCGTATTGGCTATTAATAGAAGACCAATAAGAATAGTTTTGTAGGTGACCCTAGATGTCTGACATTTTAAATCCTAAAAGCAAACTGATGCAAAACATTTTGTTAATTGCAATACTAGTTGTTTTCTTAACCACAAGGTTTATTATACAACATAGACGATTGATATGATTTAGTATAGTCTATATTAACTATTAATCTTGTTCAATATAGACTAAATTAAATAAAAAACTATAGTTTTGAACAAGAGATGCAGTTAATTAATGTGTAGAAAGATAATAACTTTGTAGTTAACAAATATTATCTTTTCTTTATTCTAAATATTAGAAGACATTTCACGTCTTTTAAATAACTTACAACTATGTAAGAAGTAAGCGACATTTGTTCTTTTTCTTTCTCCAATAAAACTATTACAATTGGAATATGAACAGCACCATACAGAAAGAAGGCAGATAAAGAAAGAAAAATTGTGTAACTTAATTGGTTAAATCTTAGACAACAATGAAGATGACTCATCATGAAACGATGTTTGCTCAATACCCCTTCACAAATATTTTTCTTCTATGATAGAAGACGAAATAAAAAAAAGACAAATGAATCTTTTATTATTTACTCAAGATGATAAACTAACGTATGTATCCTTATTTGAATCAAGTTTTCTTTTTTCTTTTTCTTATCAAATTTGACGTTCTTTTACAGGTGACGAACAGAATAGAACATAACATATATATATATATATATGGTGTGAATATGGCCTGATCCAGTAGACAACAAGTTCAGTATACAGGACATATAAAATGACGACAGTAAATGAAATTAAAAACCCTTCAAAACAAATTGCATCAAAACAAACTGTATCAAAACAAACCATTTTTTTAGTTATAGTTGGTTTATCGGCTTTATCTATTTCGCTTATTTATCAACCATTACCAGAGAATTTTCCTCAACCATGGAAATATCGATTTCTTTCATTTTGGGCACATCTTTTTTCAAAAATAGTAAGTTATATACACACAAAAATATTCTATTTTTCAATTGAATTATTTTCTTTTTCAGGGATATTTAGGTGAACAAGTGAATTTATTTGATCGTATTCATGTTTTACGTTTTCTTTATTATATTGCTGTCGGTTGTTTTCAAGTACGAGATCCTGAACATCATTTAAAGGTAGAAATGAAATGATTATTGTATAATTGAACTATTAATAAAGAACTGTTTTATAGGTTTATGATAGAAAAATATTAAATATTAGTGTACGAATTTATGAACCGGAAGAATTCGCACATGAAGATAAAATGCCAACAATTATACATTTTCATGGAGGTGGTTGGCTTCTAGGATGTCGTGAAACATATGATCAAGTTACATATGCATTGGCTAATTTAACACGTGCACTTGTTATATCAGTCGAGTAAATCTTTTTTTTTTCAATTTGTACAGAATAGACGGAAAATTAATTTTTATAGATATCGTCGTGTACCCGAACATTATTTTCCAGCGGCTCTTGATGATTGTACTTCAATTACTTATGAATTATTTCGAAATGCTGCTAATTATCGTATTGATGTAAATCGAATAACTTTAGCAGGCGATTCTGCTGGGGGAAATTTAGCTTTAGTTATAACACAATCATTATTGAGAGATGGTTTTAGTCCTCGTGCTGCTTGTTTGATCTATCCCGCATTACAATTTTTTGATTTTACATTACCTTCTTATCGATTATATTTACCGCGAAATATTCTCGGTGTTATTAATGAACAGAACTTTCTTGAAGTTATGTCTGAATTAACTCAAAGTAAAATAAAAGTTACACGTGATGTTTTATTTAATAATCATACATCGGCAAAAGATAAAAAACGATTACGTCCGTATGTTGATGCTCAAAAATATTTACCGATTTCGCTTCCATTTGATAGTGATGAAGAAGGCGATGAAGATTTAATTCAAAATTTATCATTTCTTATATCACCTAAAATGTCACCATTATTAGTTTCGGATGAAGAACTATCAAAATTACCGCCAATTATACTTTTTACTACTGAATATGATATACTCAGAGATGAGGGTAAATATATATTTTATTTTTAAATAAAGTGGATCGTTATTTAATATTTTTTCATTCTAGGTTTTATTTTTGCTGAACGTTTGAAATCATTGAACAAGACTTTGTATCATCATCATTTTCCCACAACATTTCATGGGGCACATCTTCTTATACATGGTCCGATAAGTTTTAATATTGCTTATGAAATGATTGAACATATAGCAAGAAAAATACAAGAAAATCTATAATTTTATTATTTATTATTTTTCTATACTTTGCATTCTACATAAATATACATTTATTTCATTTTTTTTTGTATCGATGAATTCACTAAATGTGAATGAGATTTATTTATTTTTTTACGATAATCATCGCTTTTATCTTTAGTTTTTTGTTCTGAAATATGAAATAAATGAATAAATTGTAAAATACATTGAAATTATCTTCTGAAAAGAATCAATTGTTAATTTATTTTAAATAACAAAAAAGTTTTTCAACGATGAAAATCTTTACATGCATAAAATAATCCAGTTCCTACTATTGAGCAACATACAAGCAGAGAAATGCTTATTCCGTTGCTAAATCCTAGAATTGTTGGATGGCAATAGATATTTTGTCCATTAATGTAATAATAAGAATTTTGTTTTAAGGATTTTGTATTCGACCAATACAAACCCTAAAATAAAAAGATTATTTACAATAAATATTATATATATATTGATACTTACTATTATACTCCAGATAGCTGCAAAAACAAAAAGAATAGCTATCATTATGCCATATAGAATCATAACAGGACGACGATTGATGGAGCCAGAAAAAATAAATTTTTCAATGAACTATATGAAAAAAAAAGTATATATATATATATACACATGATATGCTAGTATGAATATTTTACAATAATAATGCTGAGCCAACAAAAAAAAATACCAAATATGCCAAAACCCAGTAACCATTCAAATGTACGTGGTTGACCAGGACATTTCCAAAATTTCCCACTACTCATAATCAGAGCAGTTATTGAAAGACTGACGAGAGTTATTAAAAGTAAAATAAATAAAATAACTAATGCGTATTTGATCATTGATTTTTTCGTATTTTAAGCTCAATTTTCACTGTTCAAAATAATCGATAATCAATCAAATATTCTGCTATGTGTTATTATAGAATTGACATTTTCATTGCAGAGAAGTTTTTGAAAGTGGAGGAACATAGTTGTTTATTTCTCTGACGTTCGTTGACACGAGAATCGAACAATTATTTTGTGTAAACAGAGTCGTGATGATGACGTACGAATAAAGTACAGAACTTTTTAAAAGCTGAGTATTTTTATTTATAGTGATTATGTGCATATGTAAAAAATTCACTTTATATTATCTATCTTCTAGCTTTATCAAACGTAATGAATATTATCGGTATTGATTAATATGTTTTTAAAACGTTATGTAAAAAAATATATGCGGTAAACAACAATAATTATTCATACTGTTTAATAATAGAAAGAGAAAAAAAATATTGTGTATGATTGTTATGAAAGAAAATAACAAATTTTTATTTTAATCATTACTCTTTGAAATAATAAATTTAATTAAAATTGTTCTGTTAATATAGATATGAACTGTACTTAAAATTTATTTTTGAAAATAAATAGATATATTAATATTTGTGTTTAACACATACAGATTACCATCAATAATTTCAGTTTGACATAATCAAAGCAATAAAATTCAAAACTCTTTGTGAATGTTGTCATGATAACAGCGTAGTTTTTATTACGTGTGGTGTGTTAACAGAATTTTTAACAAGATCTGACGAGTATATCATTTCATTATAATCATTCTATGACACAGCGTGAGTGACTAATATTCTGTTAGATCAAAATCCAATTTGTTTTCAATGCTTAACTAGGTATTTTATTAATAAGAACGATGATTTCTCCCATCTATAACATATGAGTATTGTTAATAATTTTTTTTTATAATTTACATCCAATTTCTATAAATATAAGCTAGAAAATACAGCAATTGTTTCATAGGTTTTGTTTATTCTATGATTAAGAGACAGGTCATAGACTAACTAAAGAGAAAAAACAATATTGATAGATATTATTATATATCAAGTTTTATTGCCTATTATGAAAATCATACTAAAGTCATGATTGACAGTCATAACTACTTATAATAAAATATATTTAAGAAGTTTTTTGTAATCTATAAAAACTATGTTTCATACGTGTTATCATCGAAATATTTTATAATAGTATTCAAATGTACTTTCTTTGTGTCTCGATAAAGTATGTACGAATCTACTGTTACCTTGGAAGAATTCTTCATATCGAATTGCATCAATAATCCGAGAAAAACTTTCTATCGATAAAACTAATGACAATAATTCAGTCAAAACAATATCATTTGATCTTTGATAAATACAAAAAAGCGATGAAATATTCAGACGCGCAATAAAAATTAAATTGTCAATATTTTATCATTCCATGGTTATCAAAAAAAGTATAGCTTTGATTCATGTTGGAAATAAACGAGCGTGCATATAAATACGAGAACATTTTGATACAAATATCATTATGTTCGATTACAAGATTGAGTTCGGATTTATTGAGAAGCAATATATATTATTTATTCGTTTATTTCAGAATAAAAAGAATTAGTCTAATAATGAAGATCATATGCATCATCGCAGGTATGAAGTAATATTAAACTGAATAAGTTCAGACATTATTCTTTGCAGTTTTACTTGTTACATTGGATTGCTACAATACTCAAGGGGGTGGTGAAACTTCGACTGAATTATCGTCAATTACAATCATCACAACTAGTACAACGACTACAACTCCACCACCAAATCCTGCCGGTAGTAGTTCATCTACCACAACTACAACTCTAGCACCAAATCCTGCCAGTAGCAGTTCATCTAACACAACTACGACTCGTACGTATATTATTATAACTTCTAAATTTAATCTAACAATTGTTTATTGTATATTGTAACTACAATAGAAACACCAGAGACTAGTACGACAACAAGTGAAGCATCGCTTTCTTCAAGTAAGTTTTTTTGTTAACTCGACTTCAAGACAAATTTTATATATTTCGTTTTTGATTTTAGTAAAAAATAATTTAGGCTTTATTCTTGGTCTTTCACTTGGACTTGGTATGCCTGTTTTTTTCTACCGGAGTTCATGAACTTTTTCTTCTACAAAAACTTTATAATAATGAATTTATTTTACTAAATGAATAAGGACTTTTTTTTGTACTCAAGAAAAATGAATTAATAAAAATATATTTTACATGAAAAAACGAGAAAATTGATTCATTTTTGTATAAACAGCAGATCAATTCCATGTATGAAATAAGCTGTTAATACTAAATGACTGTATTGTTGACAAGTGTACAATAATATATACTCATATTTCTTTTTAAAATCATATTAACAATAACTTTGTAATTACAAATGAAAAGATTTCCAGCATAACTTTTGAGAATATATCTAAAGAATTACTGTCTGTCATATATTTTGATAAAGTATCATTTTTCGACAAAACAAAATCGATAAGTATATGATTTGATTTTTATCTTTAATCTTAATAGTTAACGTTATTCGAAATATATACTTTGTCAATATTTATTCTGTATGATATAGAAGAGTAACTTTCAAATAAAATCCTTCTTTCGATTAATATATGTAAATACAATGAAATTGTATTTAAAAAAATAAAAACTTGAATATAAACTTATCAAGGACATGAAGGTTACAGATGGATCTGAATGAAATATTTATTGTGATTAACACAAGAAGAATAAATAATTCAAAAAATCGCTTAGATTTGTTTGAAACATGATTTAAAGTAGTAATAAAAATTGCATTCGAATGTCTATGTTAGTTAATTTATTCTATCTTTTTTCATTGCTTTTGCGTGTATATAACATTAATATTTAGCAACATTTACTCTGTATACAACTACGAATAGTTTATAAAAACTCAAAGAATGAAGAAGAATTTTAGTTACATCAACTGTTTAAATAATCCATGTATATTTAATTATAAAACGAAATAATTATAATGTTTCTACAACTATATATTATCATGGTACAATAATATATCGAAACATTTGTTTCTGTAGGAGTACTTTTTTAAAATCTTTAGAATATCAAAACTAAATAATCTTTAACTTAATCAAAAATCTAACGAGAGCGACATATTCTCTTTCTCGTAGAGAAGAGTCCAGTAAACATAAATTTTCTGATCGCTTGTATGTCCGCAGGGTCAAAAAAACATCGAAAATCGATTTTCAGGAAAAGACATTTCTAGAGGTTTTACAATGCGGGGACTTCGAATCTAACGTTATTTTTTTTAAATTCTTTCAAAAAAAAAATTTTTTGGGCAAACGATCATTTTTTACGAAAAAGTATTTTTTTTTTAAATTTGATGAAATGGTTTTTATGATCGGAGAACACGAATCTGATGTTAGTGGTTGCAATTTATATAAGCAAAAGTTGCCGTAGCATTGTAGAACACCATTTCTACGAAAAAGAGCTAAGCGAGTCCCTAGACGAGCGTTACTTGTTGTTATATATGTCATTGTATATTAATAGATTTTAGTTTCAAATTGTGTATTAGAAAGATGGCATATTATCTGGGGTGTTGGTGCCAAGGGTGGGTGTGGATGTGAGTATGAGTGTGTTCGTCGATGCTTGCTGTATCTAATATCCATACTAAAAGCCACACCTACATCCAGTTAACAAACATATATCTCTGAAAATATGATATTCGTATTTGCTTTCTAACGTCAAGAAACTCGTTACACCAAAATTAAATGTTATGCAAGTGTTTTTAGCGACAGCTGTAAATAATGTAGTAAAATATGATAATATTAGTCGAACGGCGAAACTTAATAAAAAAGAAGAAGATTGTCTTGAATAAACTACTCCTATGCTTCAGGTATAGAAATCTTATTTATTCTTATGTTTTGAAAATATTTTTCACACATAGAAATGGGATGTATCAGTAAAAATCGAAGAGTTTATTGAGCTTTCTAAAGAATATACTACATTTCTTAACAAAAGTGATTTGTTTCCGAGCGGAACACCAACGTATGACTGGTTTCATTGTTTTCTTAATCGTCATCTTAACCTTATTATAAAAAAGTCATACCCGTTGGAAAAGAAACGAGCTATATTAACAATTGCTAAAATTGATGATTGGTTTGAATTGTTACACAAGATAATTTGGAAGATCGTCCAGCTCAAATTTTTAACTATGATGAATCAGGTGAATACAAAATGCTATTTTAATAATGAACTTGGCGATAATAGAATATGTTTGACAATATTGGTTACTCAAAAGTAATTGTTCATCGACAAACATCGAATATGTTTTAGACCTAACCCATAATATCACTGCGTGTTATATAGATGATAAACATTCGTTTTGTAATTAGATATTTATATGTTAGTGTGTGCCTGTATCTTTCCAAGTACTATATAAAGGACGAGGAAAATACAGTATGGTTACGATTTCTTTGGAAGAATAAAAGTTTATACAAATATATATTCTCATACAGTTTAATATGGCCTCAGAAATCGTTACAATTGAGAACTGTGCAATCTTTTGGATTGTCACCGTATTTTTCTCACAGAATGTGTACTAGATTTAAAATAGTTCGAAAAAGAGAATCGATTATATCGGAATAAACTACTATTTTTCGATTCTTTAATAAATTAAAAAAAGATGCTTAATCAATCAGATAGAATATGCTTACTTTCTCTCTTCATATATGTATTTTCTTCTTATTCTGCTTTATTGGTTTTTTCTTTAACACATCACATATGTTTGGATTTTTCAGCAGTGGTCAGATTTTCGCGAAAGGGTGATTTCGGAAGATACTGAAATTTTCGACCACCATTCACTGCCACATAAGGGTTTCACTACCTACTAATCACACCAGTACTATCAACTATACAAGAAGCTTTAGAATTTTTTGCAGTTTTTAGACACCATACTACATATATGAAATAGAGAGCAGATAGATAACACGTGAAGCAACCAAAGTAACTTCAAAAAGCTTCTAGGAAATTCCCGTAATCACTACGGAATATGGTACAGTTTATCAAGTAGAAGTGACGTATATCAAGCGTGCAGCGAAGACATGAACTGTCGAAATTTCAAGATAACTTCATATATTACTACAGAAGATAATTTATAACATCATATATACGTGAGATATGTTACAATGTTATCGTAACTTGTCGAAGAAGATGATCCTTTTGGAACCTTAGTAATAGTTCGTTTATTTGAGAAGAAAACGCAAGTATTTATAGGACAAGAAATGGTTACTTTGATTATTCCCATTTCTTGTAATACAACACATTCTGGAAAAAATCCCATACGAATATATATGTAAAAGAAAAGGAGAAAAACCAATATGATGTGCATGAAGGAAAAGAGGAAAATTCCGTATAGATATATATGTAAAGAAAAGGAAGAAAATAGTATATGGTCATATATGTGAAAGAATAGCGAACAAATAATCTGTATGCTCGCCTACACGATGTATGAAGGATAGAAGAGAAAAGGAAATTATGGGAGTTTCCTCGAAATCTCTATATTTTCTTCTTATTCCCCACACTACCTCTCCCCCTTATGAATATCACATGATATGTTATATATTGGAAATTTCCCTGTATTTTCTTCCTACTTCCTGCTTTCTACCCTACCTATATATAATATATATTTCACATTATGTGTCACATATGAGAAATTTCCCGGTAATTTCTATATTTTCTTCCTACTTCCTACACTACCTGTACATAATATGCATATCATATTGTGTATTATATTAAGAAATTTCCATGTAATTTAATGAGTCAGAATGAAATATGCTTCGTTAGTTGCTGTCTATTTGACGTAAACGTCACAGTTGATTGCTTTCGTAAATAAATGTATGTTGGAAGAAACCAAATTACTTTTATCTATTATAAATACGAACCGAATTCAGCTACAAAAATATAAAACAAACTTGCATATCATACAACTGTATCACATATTACGGAAGTAAGTTTAATTTTCAATTTTAGTTCGAATATCATGTTCTGATTTAAATTTGAACCTAGGTGAGCCGATATATCAACTTTACCCGTTCATAGTTTTGCATTCTTCTCTCTCTCTTGTTCCTTTTTACGTACATCTCTCTGTTGTTCTCTCTCCTACATAAACATGTGTTCGATATGAAAAAGTTATATTCTGGATATGTCAAGTAATTGATAGACATCATCACCGCGGATCTGCCAAGCTGCTCTATCCAGTTTATCACTCGATCATTTCGCTCCTTATTTTATTATTACAACTATTTTGTAATATTCTTGTTCTTTCCGATTGTATATCGAAAATTCTGGAACTTGCTATAAATATACAACAGTGTTCAGATATCCGTCAAACGAAAATTTCGGAAAATACTGAAATTTTCCACCACCATTCATCTATATAATAATGTCGAGTTTCTGTCTGTCTATCTGTTACCTAGTAAAAGGTTAGAAAAACACCAATCAGGCTCCTTATAATTTGAGAGTGGGTGGAATGAGTGGAAGTGGGTGAAATAGGGTTAGGGTGGGTGGATTAAGTAGAAGTGGGTGGATGTGGGTGGAAGTAGGTAGAAGTGGGTGGAAATGGGTGAAATAGGATAGGAGTGGGTGGAAGGTTGGAGGATTGGGTAGAAATGGGTGAACTAGGGTAGCAGTGATTGCAAGTGAGTGAAATAGTGTAGGAGTCGGTGAAAATCAGTGAAATAGGGTAAGAGCCGATGGAAGTGGATTGGAATGGGTGTTAGTCAGCGGAATACATGTGGAGCTGGTGAATGAGAGTGAAAATGGTTGGGAGTGGGTAACATACAATGAGCGTGGGTGGTGTAGGTTTTAATTGCATCTTTGATAGTGGGCTTGCCTTTTATGAGAAACACTGTTATTGATGAAAGATCTCGTGCATTTTGCACGGGTCTCTGCTAGTTCCCGCTTAAGGGTCCATACCATACTGCTTTTATTCTAACACTATTAAAACTGATGGTTGCGTAGTATGGTGTTATACGAAACTATTAAGGCTTAATAGGAAACTCTAAAGATTCCATATCTCCCTACGAAACCTTTTTATGCTGTACGAAACTTAAAGGAGTTTTGCAATAAATAGTTTAGTCTTTATGTCCCCGTCCGGATCCTTTTAAGGTTTCGAAGATTTTTTTAATCGTTTTTTTAGACATCTGAACGCATTTAAATTCTTTTAGAAACCTACGAAACCTTTTCGGAGGGTTCAGGAGCGGTCCTTTTTGTTAGAGTATAGCATCATTACATTTTAAAAAAATGATGTAAAAAGAAGACACGTATATCTAATTAAACTGATAAATATCGTCATAATGAGATGACATACGAAGACTGTATTTTTCTCTTTTAACAAGAAAGTTTTATTCAACAATTTCTCTAAATATCTTCTAAAAAAGTTTAGAAAGTTATATTAGTTTGCATTTTTTCCAAGGTGGTAAACTTAATTTTTGGGAGAGCAATGCGCACACAGTCCTTCAGCCTGATAAAACACTGGATAAGAAAAGGAAAAAACCAATACATGTGTGCATGTAAATTGTAAAGAAAAAGTAAAAGATATATCAATACACTCATATGATAAGAAAAGGAAAAAGCCATCACATATGAATGTGTCGTATCAAATGTAACCTGTTTATCGAAGTTGTAACTTCGATAAGGCAAGTCATGAAAGTTTTCTTGAGAAGAGTGAAAATATAATATTTACTACGTATATTCTTCGTAGAGTTGGAAGTCATTCTTCGACTAGGTATTTTAAGTTTCGGCGAAAAGTTCACTCGCCGAATAGTTATTCGACGAATAGGCATATTATATTTCGGCGAACAGTCCACTAGACAAATAGTCATTCGACGAATGCTTACTTTCTTTCTTCATACATATTTTCCGTTTTTGTTTTACTTTATTGGTTTCTTCGTTACCACGTCATATATGTTGGAATTTTTTCGTAATTTCTCTTTGTTTCATCTTATCTTTTGCATTACGTCTCTGGGTTTTATTCTGATCGTTTTATCTTCATAACACGATAAATATTTCTCAAAGGTGTGGGTGTGAAATAAAACAAAACTCACACTCACTCATATTCAGATTCACCGTCGAGAGGAACAAACAAAATACAAATGTTTGGTTTTTTTCTTAACTATGCGAAGAAATGGGAATCATTCGAAAACAAATATTTTCGTCCCACTGTAGAAAGAAATTATTCATTTCATTTTTTTTCTCCCCATGTTGTGTAAACAATTTCTACTTAATTCAATGATTTTTCCTCAATGTATAATAAAATCATATAAATACTATAAGAAAGAAAGAAAAAAACAGAAGAAGTCGGTAGTTTTTTTACTGTCGGTGTACATACATGTCTATATATATAGTATTAATCTCAAAATGTTTCATTGTTATAGGTGTCGCTAAGTGTTCATCAACAACTATTATATTCTGATTTGCACAATATTAAAAATGGCAGAACACAGTTCTATATAGTATTTTCTATTGGAAGAGCCTCATCCAACCATCTCATAGGTAAAAATTCCACAAAACAAAAAAGTCCACGTATTCGGTTTTGATTTGCGACCTGTTATGTGTCATGTAATATGAGTCAAACATTACACTTCCTATCTATCTTGGAAAATGTCAACATAGTATAGTATATATACATATGTAAATCACATGCAAGTATGATTTTATTGGGGACAATTTTACTTTTGTCATGTTACTTCAGAATATGGTAGAAGAATACGAAATTTCTGGTGGTCTTAAAAATTTATTTAACAGTGATAAGTATCTCGTTTTTCTGCATAGATCAACTGAAGATGGCTGCGAGTAGGTATGAAATGATAACAGCTCATGTTATCGAATGTGATGAAATTGTGGCGCAACTGGGATCATACTGTGAAGCGCAGTTGCGAGGAAATAATCGCATTATCGCGTAATCATATTTCGACACTATCAAGGGTGTGGGTGTGGGTATAGATATCATATTTATATCACACCCACACCCACACCTTCAGTCACACCCACATCCACACCCACACTCGTTCGCACGAGCGTTTTGAACAGTTCATCAGTTCTGAGCTAAATCCGAACTTGTCGATCTCTAGTTATAATTACTATAGACCATGAGAGACGTTATTAATTCGTATCAACTGATATTACAGTAACTATTTAGTGGTTCCCATTTTAATCCTAGATGAATTGTACTAACATTTATCTATATATATATATTACAAATTTTATTGTAGATTATCATAATAAAATTTAAAATATTATTTTCTTATTATAACTGTTACCACATTTAATGAACATAAATAATGGCTTTGTGCACACAAAATATGAATACCAAGTCAGAAATGCTTACAGAAAAACGTGATGTATGTGAAGAAGCATTGAAGCTATGTAGTCAATTTAAAAGCTATGGAGTGCATCCAATAAGTCGTATGAAAGCAGCAGGGTTTCAATACACACGAGACAATGATACAGCTCGCTGCAATAATTGTGATATCGAAGTGTCTGAATGGACTCGACAAATGAATCCATTCTTTATTCATTTGGAACGTAGTCCAAATTGTTCATTTGTTCGTTCATTACAATTAAAGTATAAGTCAACGCTGTCTTCTGAAGAAAATTCAACTAAGCGACAAAAGATGGAAACAGATAACAACCAATATAACCAACAGAAAAAATTAATTGAATCCAACACTTTTCAACAAGTGCGTGAACGAACATTTTCACATTGGTTACATCAAACAACACCAACAAAAGAGCAAATGATACATGCCGGCTTCTTTTGCACTAATGTAGGTGATCGTGTTATATGTATGTATTGTAATCTAATTTGTCAACAATGGGAAAAAGATACTGATGATCCGATTGAAGTCCACAAAATCCTATCACCAAAATGCCCGTATGTTTTATCTTTGCTACTACAAGAGGAAACATCATCAGTTGTAATTGCCAATGGAATTTCAACCGATAATAACAATAATCAAACAACATGTACTCCCATAACTACAAATAACCAACCATCGCAACTAATAGATGAAAACTTATTATCACGTCTAGTCACTGCTCGATTAGATTTGCCTATATCACAACAATTACTCAATCAAAACTTTAAATTATCAATTATAAAGCGTTGCTGGGAAGATCAGCTTCGATTAAAACGTGAGTAAATAGGATTTTAAGAAGAGTGTATAATGTTACGATAGTTTATACCTACCGATTTATTTGTTTAGACGATGATTTTGTTACCGATTGTGATCTACATACAGCTTGTACCATTCTTCAAAAACAAATTCAATATATAAATGGAGATAAAAATAATATTATAGTACCTAGTATTAAAATGAAATCCATTCGTAACAATGAACAATCCAGTACATAAAATATCTTATTAAAAATGATTTATCTATACATAACAATTATATTTTTAGATGCGTCGATTCTACAACAGTCACAGCCATCTTCGTCTTTGTCAATCTCACCTTTGACAAATTCATCTACTAATTCTTCGATGAAAACAAATAATTCATTCGTACAAACATCGCAAATAGCATCAAAAAAACCAATAACCATGTCCACATCAAATGAAAAGACAGTAATAGAAGAAATGAGTTCAGAATCTCAGATTGTACTAAATCATCCTTGTGTGGTATGCTCGAGAGAAGAGAAGCGTTTGGCGTGCGTTCCTTGTGGCCATCTTGCAGTATGTGTTAGTTGTTCTGGAACATTACGCATATGTCCTGTATGTCGTCAGAGTATCGAAGCGTATGTTCGTGTTTACGTCTAAATAATTTTTCACTAATAAATATAATAAAATTGAAACTCGAAAAATCGACTTTTCGAAAAATTAATATATTGAACAAAAAAAAATCTCGAATTAGTATATGAAATTATGGGTGTGAATGTTAGATGCAGCAAATATCGACGATCACACACACACACACGTTTCCACAATGTGTATTTAATTTTTGTCATCCAGTATCTGTTGAAATAATCGAGTAATGGGTGTATTGAATCAAGAGCATTATGAAAAATTTCTTCAAAAACTACGTTCAATTAGATTAAGTGACGTGAGAGGAAGAGCCATAAAGTTGCGTGCGTTTTCATCATCACGATAAGCAGTGGTCAGATCAAGTTGTTGAATTTGTCGATAAACTGAATTGGCGTAATGAAAATAACACCCAATGTGCCGAGCGTTAGAAAGCTAAAAAGTTTGATAATTATTAATTCAAGGAACATAAAAGTGAACTCACTTCGTCAGCTACTGCTTTAATAAGAGTAGCTCACTTTGGTCATTGTTTATACCATGAATTGAAAAAACTTGTTCAAAATGTGGTGGACACCTGTCAAATGTACCGTCTATCATTATATGCGGAGATATAAAGACAGAACGAAGTTGATCGTCGGTTGAAAAGATAATTAATTATTTTTTGAAGTTTTACACCAACGGGTTAAATTCGATCAGCAAGTAAATATTGCTGTCCATTAGTTGTTTTTCGATAATGGGATGGAATACTGAAATCTGCACATGTTGGCATTATAGCAAGAGCTGTTCGAGAAAAATTAGCTTTGACTTTCGTCATCATCTTGCAGATTTCTAATCGTTCAGCTTTAGGCGTATCGGCATGAGTGCTTTCCGTGCACTTCAGAAACAAATCATTCGAACTAAGATGAACAGCTGCATTACAAAGTTTTTCTTCACAAATCCAGTAGTTAACTTTCACAGTTGATATATAAAACCATCAATAACCAGCAAACGTTTACCCTTATTACTTATCAGAAATGAAATTACAGATGTTTCATCTACATTAGATGATGGCCTGTTCTTTAATATAATCAAAATAGAAATAGATAACAGTCGAAGTAATTACGAGGATGTTAACAGAATGATCGGCGATGAGTGAATGAACAAGAAGAATATATCAGGAAGAAAAATAAAAGAAAACATGCCAGTCATAATGATATGCTTGAATCTGCTCAAATGATTGTTGAATGAGATGACATCTTCTCAAGTTTTGTTTTAATTTCAATACGTTAAAAATTTGAGTTTATACATTTCACAGTTCTTCTGTTCTAATGAGGTTTTTTTCCGAGATTTAGACAGTCCTATTTTAAAATCCATCGTGCTAGTCACATCTTTCAGATACGTAGTGCAATACATGAGGTGACACGTGAAGCATTACTGTGTTGCCCATCTCATATGATTTGATTATTTATGATGCTGTATCGTTATATAAATTATGAAAGCAATTATTTTGCACTTTACATCTATTAAGAAAATCTTTTCTTAGTGAGTCAATATAAATAATAAGCGCGATCGTCCGCTTGTTTTACAAATATACAGTCATTGTCTGAAAAATAGTAATAAATTAGAATATCATCATATCATATTATTTACTTAATACATATGTAGATCATAAGTTTCTTAAAGTAAACTGTATTATACAAGTGATATTCTTTCTCGTGTATATTGTTACTTGTCATTTTATTATAAAGGATTTTTCATTCTATTTATAGATAAGTAGAATATTTAATATTCGAAATAAATTTCATCGAGAGTACCATGACTTATCAAATACCGATGTCGAGAAATAACTCTACAATTACACAGCCAATGCAAGTCACATGTATTCTATTTGATATATTCTCCATAGTTCATGATATGAAGGATATTTCTTACAAGATATATGTCGAAATAATTAAAGTATATATGTACATTGATTTGTTGATGAGACATATACGAAAAACACACAACAGATATATTTCGTTTAATTAAATTTCATCTATGTTAATCACAAAAAAATGCCCAGTTTCTACCTTTCCTTTGAATCTTATCAGTGTTAATATTATCTCTCTCATTTGTTTTTATATGATACTTATCTACATTAAAATAAAATATACGTAAAACTTTTGAATGAGTCATAATAAATCATACGAATGCATTACATGTATTCGTAAAAAATAATATTTGATATAACAACTTATTCTTTGATAATCGATCAAAAACATTTTATTGAAGAGAACTTATCTGTAATATTCAGATTAATATATGTTGCATGTATAGATCTTATTATTCATCAAAATGAAATTTCTTTTTTCTATGCACCGTACTTGGTAAAATCTTTTAAAAATTATTTACGTTGGAAAAATCTTAAGAGATAACAGAAGTCATATGCTGTTGTGTATCAACAACACGATATATAAGAGGTGAGATAGGTAGAAGATAAATATTACTTGTAACGTAGCTTTACAGTTATATCACATACAACAGTTGTCTTGCATTCTATACTATACGTTTTACAATGACTGCTTTCGTAAAATACCAACCTTATTTGCCAAAAGATCGTGTGATCAACTTAACATTGCCTGATCTTCTAGTATGTACTATATGTGATGGAATTGCTTGGTTGCCAGTAGCTTGTAAAAACTGTGAGAAGCCGTTTTGTTTACCTTGCATTGAAACTTGGAAAACAGAAAGAGAAGACTTGATTACTTGTCCACACAATTGTTCAGAATTTATTCAACGAGCATGTCCTCCGGCGATTATTCACATTTTGAATACGTTACAAGTAACCTGTCGTTATAAAACAAACGGATGTGCAGAGACGCTGTCTTACAATAATCTAGAAAAGCATGAAAAAGGATGTGGTTATCGTTTAATGACATGCTCTGGATGCGACGAAAAAATCGTTCAAAAAGATTTTCAAGAGCATGAGAGTGAGTGTGCATTAGTGTCATTAAAATGTAACGAATGTACGAGTGTTTATCAACGACGTAAACAAGATGAACACACTGAAATTACATGTTTACGTGTACAATTACATCAACTTCGAGATCGAATGACACAAAAAGAAAAAGACTATAATGATAAACAACATGCACTTGAAAGTCAAGTAAATGATCTTAATCAAATTCTCGCACAAATTAGGTAAATAAAAAAAAAATTTATATATTTTTCACTATAGATTTCTTTTTTTCTTTTTAGTATATAAAATTCAACAAATGCTACTTTAACTTCAAATTTTTAAAAAACATTACTTTTAAATATATGTATATAATATTTTACTCTTGAAATAAAATATTAAAATTATTCTTTTTTTTTTCGTAATATTATGACCACGTGCGTCATCTGTTTAAAAGTGTATAGAACAGAAACAAGGCAACACGCATAGCCTTCATTCTTTTTCTTTTCTTGTGTAAGAAAAAACACGTCATAAATGAATTGTGTAATTACATTTTTTATATATGCATTCGTTTCTCGATGAATAAACGTAAAAGTTAAAAAATAATGGATGAATTCGAAGGTTATGGTAAAATAGGTGAAAGTAGTAGTAATTGGATTTTAGAAAAATCTGATAATACAACATTTAAACGAACATTATGGTGTGTCACAGAGAAAATTCATGGTGCAAATTTTTGTTTCTTTTGTGATGATGACGGTCAACGTGTTCGTTGTGGAAAACGAACAAGTTTATTATCAAATACAGATGATTTTTTTGGTTATAAACAACGATTATTTAATGAAATTGTTCCCAGAATTCAACAATTGTATCAATTTGTTAAAAATACTTATCCAAATCTAAACAAATTGTATATATTTGGTGAATTATTTGGTGGTTCTTATCCACATCCAGATGTACCAAACTTACCTAATATAAATGCTGTTCAAACTGGAATTTGGTATTGTCCTGATATTGAATTTTGTGCATTTGATTTAGCTATTGTTAGTAATGATAAACAAATTTATCTAGATTATGAATATGCTATAACTGCTTTTCAAAATGTAAATTTATTTTATGCTGAACCATTATTTATTGGTAAATATGAAGAAGCTCTTGATTTTAAACTAGGTTTTAATTCTACCATACCAAACCGACTTGGACTTCCAAGTCTAATCGAATCAAATAAAGCAGAAGGAATTGTAATTAAACCAATGCATGAAATTTTAGTTAAGACAACTAAAGGTGTTCATGTCCGTGCAATTGTTAAAAAGAAAATTGAAGAATTCTCTGAAGATAAATATGGTCAAGCACAAAAACAAGAATTAAAAACTGATGGTGAACTTTCAAATATTGATCTGTTAAGATTTGAAATTGATGCTTTAGTTACTGATAATCGTTTAAATAATGCACTTAGTAAAATTGGACATGTCACTGCGAATGAAAAAGATAAATTAAAAGACCTATTAAATCTTTATATAAAAGATATTCTTGATCAATTATATGAAAATGGAAATGAAGAAATGTGGAACAATCTTTCATCGAACGATCGAAATATATTAACAGAAGAAATAAATCAAAATGCTAAAAGAATTATTATAAAATATTTAAAAAGAAATAAATAATGTCAGATTATTTATTGATTTCATTATTTTATTTTATATATGATAGATGACTTTTTAGAGAGAAAATAAAATGTTAGTTCATCATCTTCGTATATATTTCAATGTTACGAAATAAATTAGTAATCAAAATGAAGACGATTTCGACATGTTTGATCAATTGCATTTGTAATAATAAAGTCATTCAATCGTATTTCACATAAATTAGCAATTGTCCATAATTTATTAAGAACAAATTCATTCTAAAGAATATCTAATTATTTTAAATACGTAAAAAAAAAGATTTTATTCAAACTTGTAGATCAAAACATTTTTCATGTATATATTGAGTAACTGTTTTATAGCAATTATATTGAGTGAGTTTCATTCGTTTTTGTGTAATTTCTTCAACAGAATAATCATTATTATTGGATAATGCTACTGACACAATGTGTTGAATATGATCTTGAATGATATTTCGATCCTAAATATTAGATAAAAATATTATAAGGTATTGAAATGGTTCTTGTCTACTTGCATTAAGTGTTTGAGAAAGTTCTTTTTGTAATCGTTGTTGTTCAGTTGAATTCTGTTTACTTGCAGCTAAACGATGAGCGAGGATCGAAATACGAACATTTTCCATTGGAACAGCATCACGCTAAAAGATAGGATGAAATATATATGTACCTATATCGATATGATATCTACTTTGAGTTGAGTATAATGATGATTTAAAAATATATGATGTGTATTTTCTTTCAAATATTGTTGTTCATTACCTTGGAATTCATCAATATGATGAGTTTTACCTAGTTGCTAAACATAGACAAATATATGTTTTATAAACATCAATAATTTTTTCTTACAAGATCACCGTATTGCATGACATGACTTTCATGTGTTTTTTTCTTTGTTACCAAATATTGATCATATAACGTTTCTTTATTAAATTTTTTTTCGTCAGAATTTTCCATCCAAGCAACAGAATAACAATCACCTAAATAAGTCGCAAGTTTATCATCAAGATAACATGCATAAGATGATTCTTCAGCATTTGATGCAGTTGTGGCGTAAATATTAATATTATTTGGTAAGATATTTTCCAACATTGAACCTGATTCACATGCTTCAATATAAATAGCCATCTATATATTTATAATATGAATTATACATAGAACATAAAAAATTAAATTTTAACTAACTTGTTTATATTTTTTTCCATTATACATTTTTGTAATTGTGGCATTTAGATCTGTGGCATAAAGCTAGAAAAATGAGCACATATAAATTAGTTATTTTTATTGAAAAGATCAACAGTAAACGTACTACACTATTTGGAAAAGCAACCAAACCTGTGATGAATAGTATTATGAGATACTAAAAAAATATAATAAATCAATGTAAAAGATTTTACCGGTAGCACCATGATCAGTAAAATAGAGAAAGACATTGTCATTAGGACCACTATAAATAAAATTAGAAAATTGTTCGATAGATGTATCGTTATTACCTTTCGATAACTTTACCACTGCCAATACCTTGCATTGCTGCTTTATCACCAAGTAATATATTAATAAAATTTTGTGGTGTGACAGTCTGTTAGCAGAGACAAATTCATATTCGAAATTAATAATTTTTATTGACCTTACCGCGCCTGTATAATCTTTAGGAACTCCATGGTAAACATCTTGACCACGTGGATGATTGATAATAACACCTTTAGTTGGATTTCTGAGGAAAAAAATAGATTAAATATTGAATAGCTCAAAAATATTCTTAAAAACTTACGCTGGATTTTGAGCTAAATCATCATACATCATAACAACAATATTCGAGTCCGGGATACCATTCTTATGTAAGATTTGATAAGCATGACATACATCTGCTTGATGTCGATAATTGTACCATCCGTTAGAACCAGCAACTAATAATGCCCAATTAGCTGCTTGAGTTATACTAGCAGTAAATAACACAATACTAGCTATTAGGTAAAAAAGATTTGGACGCATTCTATACTGGCGTCTATATCGATGTTTAATGTTAGAATATAAAAATGATAAGAAACATGATGTCTTCGCATTATAACTTATCTATAAAGTCTCGCATAGCAACTCAAAAGAGTTGGTAAATATTGAGAAGAAATATATTATATGCTATGAATTGAAGAATAGGTAATGAAGAAAAAAAGTTTGTATGTTTGAAGACATCACATAGATAAAAAAAGCAAACATTATATTTGTAATAAAATTTATGTTGGTAAAACTTCGACTTAATTACGCATTAATAATAAAGAAATATAAAATAGAGTTTATACTAACATAATTGTTTACCAGAGTCAATCCCCAAATGAAAAATCTCCATTTGGGATTTTGTTTGGGGATAGATTTGTGAAAACCATTTTAGAGCAAATGATAACCTGCCATTGGAATCAATGATATAACTGGTTTAAGTGTTACACTAGGAAAATAATAATTGATTGTTATTCATTTAATATCAAATCATAATTTAGTTTTTTACATACAAACAAAATATGATCGTGTAACAGAATTTCTTGGTTATATAGCTAAACTTAAACAAAAATCGTATGAAAATTATAAATGTTTATTAATATTTATTATCTATATTTTTTTGTTAAAGATCGAATTTCGTTGTCAATGTACAACGTTATATTTCAGATAATTTTGGTAGATATAAATACATTATTAATATTATTTGAGATCACATAAAAAAAGTTGAATTTCGTAAAAGTTCTAATAATAATATATCATTAATGTTACATGATACTATATAATATTCTATCATATTTTTATTTATCGTGAAATTCTTTTTCATGTTGTACTTGTAACAGTAATATGATGTGATATTTATTGAATAAATAAATAAATAAATAACATTATCAGTTGCCAATGCAATATCTAGTCATAAAACTGTTACTATTAACAGAATATGATATAATCATGTTTTCCTTGTAAGAATGCAATTTATAAGTCTACTGTAGCATAAAATTATACTTTAATGATGTTATTTATTTCAAGTCTTCGATAAACGTGAATATAAACTTGTCTTGTTCTTAGCTCTAAAATTAGAATATTTTACAGAAAAAATCGCTTCGTGGAATGAAAGAGTGAAATAATATATCGTTCGAGTTTTATTCAGTTTAATATACACTACATTTTATGTTATACTTGTAGTGAATCGGTCTTGAAAAGATTCACATATAAATCATATAACTATCAGATCATTATTTATATTACTCATATGAAGAATAAATACAGATTTAAAATATTAGACTTTTATTTATTGAATATAATTAAGTTTATGAGATACATTATTTGGATCTGAAAAAGAAAAAATTTTACGATATTAGAGCTGAGTTAATATTGATTATAATGTTTCATAAATTGTATTTTTCAGAACTGGTAAGTTTATTATTGTTTCCATCATCGCCACCCATGGTTAATACAAAAGTATTTGTTAAAACAGTTTGATGAGAATATCTTCCATGATTCAACATCAGTGTATATGACCAAGTACTTGTTACAGGATCATATAATTCACATACGAGTGGATATGTATTTGTATATACTATATTCTGTTACTGCTCTAATGCTCATATCATAATGTACATGTGTTTTACACTAATATCATATATTTTCAAGCATAGTTTCAGTTAGAGTTTAGTAACAATAGCATATACTTCGGCCTAACCAAAAGTTCTTACATTTAAAAAACAAAATATGAAGATAAGGAGATATTTTTAATTTAATTTTATCAAATGTTGAGGGTAGTTGCCAGTTTTATTTATATCAAGGTCGATCCTTTCTAACAATTTGTCAAAAGTTTTTTTGAAGTCTTTTTCGAAAAAAATTTTAGATACTTGGAAACCGCATAAATTAATCATATTCCATTTCTTCTAAAAATTTAGCAAAATTTTGTTTAATCATGCTACTTGCGTTCTAGCACTACTAGTTATGGAATATAGATTGAGGGTGTGGGTGTGGATAGGTGAGGACAAAGATGAGACCCAAACCTTCACTTATACACACACAAACCCTCAAGATGTTTTGCAGTTCCCTAATCCTTACTTTAAACTACGTTTAACAGACTTAAAAATCCAGATGTAGACTTAGTTTTTCCTTATAATTACTCTCGAGTCTCGAAATATCCTTAGTAATATCATAAGCATATATCAATGAGTTGTTTTTATCATAATAGCTTAGAGATTGTTTGAGTTCATTCTAGGAAAATGTATATTTTCCTTTCTTAAAGTTAACTTAAGCGAGATTGATTGGTCTGACTGAATCATATCGCCTTAATAATAAAATGAAAATAAATTTAAAAAAAATACATTATAATAAAAGGAAGGAAGGAAGTATTATTACTAAAAAGTAATTATGCAATCAAGATAATAAGAAGACATGTATTTGATTCAATTCTTATCACGAATGTTTTTTTTATAGCTTCAGTGGACATATACAATATGAGATTGCTTTTTGTATGATTAAAACTGATTTAAGGCGTTCACGCAAAATGTTTTTTTGACTGCTACGTATTTCTTACATAATAAATATAATTATCTAACAAAGGTATTCAGTAGAATCAAAAATAAAAGAAAAATAATTTTTGAGATATAACTTTTATTGAAATATATTACTAAACATAACAACAACAAATATTTATTTTCTGCAATATACTACTGTACACACAATAATAAAGATAATCACTTCGTTATTCACTTCATGGAAACAGCATCAATAGAGTCTTTGTTTATTTTTGTTCTTGTAAGTTGGATATCACCGATTATTTCAATACTTGGTGCAATTTGATTATTACCCCGTTTGTTCATCCATTGTTGGTATTGCTTTATACAAGCATTTGAAATTACGAAAAAGAGTTGTTGTCGAAATCGTTTTGAAACACAAGAATAAATATAGAAAGAACCCTATATTATTTCAAAAATAAATATGATTTCTATTTTTTTACAAATAAAAATACTTACAGCATAACTTGAATAAAGGATTAAAACTAAAATAGTATAGATAAGATTATTACGTGCTATTTGTTCTCGCTCATTAGTAGTTTGATTAAGTAAATAAATAAAATAAATAATATAAGGTAATGTAGTGATTGTAACAAATACAACATGAACAAGTGTCATTACTGTCAATTGTCGATCACGACTCAAACGTATAATATTTATTTGTCGACTAATTAATGTACGAGCATTATAAAAAGCTAATAGAGAAAATGTAATCATTGTAGTTAAAGGTAGAACTCCATAAAGTATTGGCAATTGAAAACGATTGACATACGTTGCAAAATTTGAATTAATGATCATACATATTCCAAAAGGTGCATCCCAATAGATGAGAGAACAAGTACTATATAAGCCCCAAAAAATTCCAGTAATGAATATACAACGTTAAGCAAATCGTAAATTACTGAAACGTCTATAGTGACTCATGGATAAGAATTGATCAATTGTTGCTAAACATACATACGTAGTTGATACCAAATTACACCATACAGATATATATATTTGTATTTTACAAACCCACGATGTTTTTCTAATATCAGTAGAAAAACCATCATTTAGAACACGGACAAACAATGCTATTAGCAATTGAATGATATTAACTACTGAAACAGCAGTCAGATAAAATGTACACGTTGTTTCTCGAAATGTTTTCAGCGTTGTAAAAATTATAATATTAAATATTCCACCAATAACACCTAAGATCATAATTGACAAACCAAAATAGATATTAACTTGTCGTGTTGCGAAAATTAATATTTCATGAGTTGACATTATTTTGATTAATTATGAAATAAAATTTTATTTCTTTAAATGTTAACTGATATAGATCTGAAACAACAAAAAAAATTATTTTATATGAATCTACGTTAATTGAAGTAAATATAAACGCTTTGCTACACTTTTATGATTTACTATTAATGAGTTTATGCGTGTAGGATAATCGACTTTATGATTGAAAAACAAAAAAGAAATTGCGAACATAAAATTACAAACTCTTTTATATTTTAAATTGCCATCTAATTCCATTTTCTTCTTTTTTATTGTCATAATCCTCTATCATCTTCTGAGAATCATTAATTAGCTCAGAAAAAAAACATGCAATAAATTAATTAGTTAGTAGAATATAGATTATTATAGATAATAGACTCATCGTCTGTTATTAAACTATTTTTTACAGCAGAAAGATTTACTACAACAAACGCATTAATGTTTATAATGTTCAGAGAATCGTCCATTATTGCATGTAGGTACGCTAGTGCGTGAATATATATGATATTTAAAAAGAACATCCACATCCACCATCAAGATGATTAATACATATGAAATAGGATAACAATTTTTATGCAAGTTCTATATCTGTACGGAATGCTTCTGCATTTTCTAGGTTGATTTGATTATTGAGAGTGGAGTGGGTGTGGGTGCGGATGCATGTGTTAATTACAACTAAATA